>JBBPCW010000022.1:2597256-2609118 GCA_037974425.1 Phenacogrammus interruptus | reverse complement strand
TTTGGGGTCGGCCCCTTCATGTTCCAATAAGACTGTGGACCAGTTCACAAAGCAAGGTCTGTAAAGACATGGATGAGTGAGTTTGGTGTGGAAGAACTTGACTGGCCTGATCTCAACCTGACTGAACACCTTTGGGATGAATTAGATGAATTAGCCAGGCCTTCTCATCCAACATACAACATCCAGCGCCTGACCTCACAAATGTGCTTCTAGAAGTCCCAAAAGTCCCATAAACACACTCATAAACCTTGTGGAGAGCTTGCCCAGAAGAGTTGAAGCTGTTATAGTAGTCATATTAAACCCTATGGATTAAGAATGGGATGTCTCTTAAACTCATATGCGTGTAAAGGCAAGTGAGCAAACAGTTTTGCCAATATAGTGTATTTATACAGTAATGTTCTAAGAACACCTTTATATAGTGAATAATAGCGTTACTGTGGTGCGATGAAGAAAAATGCCTAAAAATGCCTATTTTTATAGTGTGAACCCTACATATGCTCACCAATATGCTCCCAGAACACTTTAATTTCATTTTAAACACATACATTATCCTTGTAAAAATGTAACGATAAACCTCTATTCCTACTGTACAGTTTACACTGTATAGACTGTACTTTAATAGATGCATGCACGTTTTCTTTAGTATAAGCAGGTAAATACAGTAATAAATAAATTTAATTTTTTAGTAATAAATATACAGTAAAATGTACGTGTAATCATCAAAAATGTTTACAATTCAATAATTTACTGTTCATGGAGTCGTGCGTCTTATTAAAGGGCATCAGGAGGAGTCTTAATGTAGAAACCCGCCCGTTAAAACAGACACTGGATAGCGACTGAGTTTAACAGCCTCTTCTAATTTAATTTACAGTAATAAAAATACAGGGCTTTAAGATGAACAAAACGAAAAACAAGAGAAACACTTGATTGCCGCTGCAGGTGTGTCAAATTTCAGCAGCCAATCAGCAGCAAGGAGAAATAAATAACTTTCTTGGATTGGCTACTTTCAAACCTCCTGCCTCTGAGTCAGGGGCAGACTGGCAATCTGTGCGTTATGGAAAAGAATGGCAGACTGCATGGCGGCCGTCTGCCTGTTTTTCTCGGCCGAGAAACAGACCTCTGCGCAGCTGGTGAAGAAAGTCCAGGCTGCTTTTAGTCCCAGTCCACCCTTTCTCTGAGTACTGCTTTGTTTAATGAACCAAAGAAGCGCTTTCTTTGTGTTCTCTGGACAGTAGAACAACATTTATACAGTTATATTTTAAATGGAAATGTAGCTGAATTTATGTTTATATTTGTTAAAAATTAGTAAATAATATTTTTCTTAATTTAGCACTAAAATGCATGAAGAATATTGTTAGTTATATTTTATATGGAAATGTTGCTGAATATACATTTAAAATAACCCCCTGCTTTTCGTGGGGGTTACTTTGTTGGTTTGTGGCCTAAAAATGCCTATTTTTATAGTGCAAACACTAAATATGCTCCCAGAACACTTTAATTCCATTTTAAACTCAGTTTAACGCATTACCCTTAAAGGAAATGTAAAGGTAAACCCGTATAGCTACGTACACCTCCTTTAATTAAATTTACAGTAAAAAAAAAAAAATACAGGGCTTTAAGGGAACAAAACGTAAAACAAGAGAAACACTAAGATCCACAAGGGATATTCTGGTCTGAAGCTGCCTCAGATGATTCAAATGGCTGCAGCAAGGAGTAATAAATAATCAGAATCAGAAAACTATATTGATCCTGGAGGAAATTGCATAAAAAAACGGGTCGTTACCACAAGCTGTGTTATCATTAGCAGCATGCAGCGAGCTAAAACGAAGACTCATACACAAAAGAAACGTTGAAAAAAACTTCTACCCCCTGGCTAATAATATGGCAACTTCTGTGCTTGGATTGGCTAATTTTATACAACACAGCAGATAACCAATCTTGGCGAAAGTAGCAGGGGACTACCAGCCAATCAAAAACCCATAATTTTATTATATCACACGAATCACACACTGATTTACTGACAGTCTTGCGGGCCATAAAAACATTCAAAAGGGCCACATCCAGCTTATGGGCCGCTAGTTGAATAGGCCTGCTATGTATATATATATTTTTCTATTAATACATTTCTGATGAAAACATGACACACCATCTGCACCAAAAACATTTTATTCTATAAAAGGAGTGGGTAATCACAACTGTACAGGGGAAACTGACTTTTAACACCATTTCTCACAGTATCAAAAAGCTTGTGTTTGCCTCACTGATCTTTACACATTTGTTCTGTACAAATACAAAAGAAATAACATTAATTACTTGTTTTATTATAATGATAACTGCATTGCACTGAGTAATATAGTACTGGCCCATAAGTTACTGCATTCAATATAAAATACCTATGATGTTGACTTTTTTTTTTTAAAGATGACGAGATAAGCACACGCACGCTTGCACACACATTCACACAAACCCTGTTTATATATATATATAAACTATATATATATAGTTTTGTTTGATCAGTCAAAAGTGAAATTGAGTAAACATGAGCATGCTTGGAAAGATGTGGATGTTGTCAGTCATGGGAAGTAACTTCTACACATTAAATATAGGCGAATGGAAGTTTGTAGCATAATTTACCTTCAATTAGGAACAAGATACAACCACCAAGGCTTCCTATTCTAAGTCACTGAGGGCAATGAAGTGAAACAATGATGGTCACTTCCTTTGTTTAAAGGTATCTTTTGACATTTCTGAATTGAGGGTGCCTATGACAGTAGTAAAATATGTTTTAAATATTGTTTTTACTGTGTGCATACTAAACATATGTATGTATTCAGGTATTAGCCGTGTACGTGCAAGGAACGGCTTTAGTTGCACACAACATTGTATCATGGAGGTCATGGATTATCAGTGCTTACAGGCCATGTTTGTCAGGGCACCAACACACCGACATGCTCACCAACTTCACAAAGAAAAAGTGGACTCTCCATGCAACACAGGAGTATAACACATCAGGAACTTCTGAATCTTTTTTTTGTTTTTACAAAAAAAAGGGGATTTCAAAAACTGAGAACACATCATAGAATCAACATAGGGGAAAAGAAATATTTCACATTGTCTAGTCAGTGTTAAAAATAGAAATCCACCCGTTACGTTTATTCGGAACTTTGATTATATACAGTATGTACATTTAATCTTTAATTATTCATAATTGTCTGTATGCCTATGAACATTTAGAAAAAAAAAGAAAGGATCGCAATCAAATACATATACTTTCTACAAAGATGTGCTTAGTAACATTTTAGAGTTGAAGCAAGAGAATGATAAAGTCTGAAGGTTGCATTGCTCTCTGGATCGAAGATCGTGCCGCTTTTTGCAGACATGCAGTCAACTCTTGAAGGCTGGAATCGAACAAGCGTTTGTTTTATAGTTTCTGAAAAAGGCATAACACACTCTTCATAAACTGCTAGCAGTTGAAATTACAACCATGGCTATGAGTGCTAGCATGAGGGGATACAGTCAAGGTCAAAAGCACCCTCTCTCAACCGATCAGTATGGACTGTGCTCAACATTTTAAAGGACGCCCCCCGTTTCAAAAAAAGCATGGACAGTGATCGGGGGGGTGGGGTAAGTTCTGAGTAGTTTTGCATAATCAAGTGAACCCAGGGCAGAAGCTAAAACTGTCAAAATTTAAGACATGATTATTCTTAATCTAGGTGCAAATGTGGTTTTAAGGGTGCCTCACTAAGGGTCCTAACCTAGAACCCTGAGGAACACCAAAAACCAAATGTGCAAAGCCAAGTTGCACATTTACTTCAATTAAGGCTCTGACGGGCTAGAAGTAACAATATGTGCCTACAACACATGCTTCTACTATGATTAAAACTCTGATTACATTTTCTCTAAACACACACACATACATACACACACACACACAGACACACACACACAGAGACTAGAGCACCCCCATTCCCTGTGAGCCACACGTTTGTAACTCAACGTATTTCACAGCCTCATGAAATAAGGTTAGACAAAATACATCCATCAAATAATGTTAATTCTATTAGATACCAAATTTGTCAGGAAAGAAATAGTTCTTTAAAAAAGTCAGAATACTGTCATCATACTTTTTATATATATATCTGGTGATAACCCAGAACAAGAAAACCCATTTTATAGTGCGAGTTCAAACTCATTTCATTTTCTCTCCAGCTTACTGAACTCCCACAACAGGATTTAAGTTAATGTATATATTTTGTTTACTTGCATGGGACGAGGCCTTAATCTGCCACTTTCAGGAAACACAAACAAAAGAATAGTACACTAAATGAGCGAAATAATTAGCCAATTAGAGCCCCATGGAAAAACAAAGATTTAAAAACTATGCCATCCAAATCAGTGAAAAGTCACAGAACTTTATTAAAATGCTTCTCAAGCTGACCAGCTTCAGAGCGAGTCCCCAGACTGTTTGGTCTATGTAGCAGCTGCTACAGCAGAACAGTATGGCTTACTAGCCAAGCTACAGTTGCAATTGATATAAAGAAAACGGAATTTTATAAAAAAAAAATATTCACAGTCTTGTTGTTCGCTCCCTGTTTCTGCTTCTCAGGTGGGTTGGGGTGGGTGGCAGATAAAGAGAGAACAGCAAACACCCCCCCTCACACACACACACACAAATTTGTTCCTTTAAAATGACAGCAAACAGGGGCCGGATATATTGCGAACGTTTTCTTAAAAAAAAAAAAAAAAGTAATAAAATCTCACACAGACTTTCAGCCACACACAAGCATACGTACACCACTACACATAGATGCTATCTCATGCATACCCATGACCGATGTAAAGGGCAACTAAAATGTTCAGGAAAAAGGTACAAATCAAATGACCAGAAGACAGCTTCTAAACTCCACTCTGCCTACTTAAAATGATCAAATCACTCAGAAACTGAAGATAAAAAGTCTCCTTTCTCTTCTTGTGCCCATTCAATTCATTAGCTCTTCTCTGTAAAAATGGTGGGTCAGGGAGAGGCATTTTACGACCCCCACCCCTTCAGTCTCAGTCAACAGCAGTGCACTGCCCTGTAGTCCAGTCTTGAGCAATGGGCACTGCATCAAGCAAGCATCAAAAAAGAAGAAACTTGGGCGATAAGTGAGGGGTGGACGGGGGTGGCCTAGGGCATCATTAAAGCACGGGCAGACGACTGATGATGGAGAACAGCTCCAAAGCCTTAAAGCCATCCCAGCTCCACCGCCGATGAGTATGTTCATCATCCGGATCTGAGGGAAGGAGGGATAGCTTCACAGTTCAGTCCCTCTAAGGGTTGGCATTTCTCCTGAGGAGTGGGAGGGTGGGGAGGTGGGGACACAGGAGAGCAGGAGGTAAGGCCAAGACTCACATCATAACGTGGCGCCGCCGGTGAAGGGCCAAGTGGTCCGAGCGTGAGAAGCTGCGATCACAGTCGGTACAGCGGAAGGGCTTGATGCCAGTGTGCTTGCGGAAATGCCGTGTGAGCTCGTCAGAGCGAGCGAAGCGCCAAGTGCATCCTTCCCACGTGCACTGGTAGGGCTTCTCTCCTGGAGAAGACAAAACCACCAACATGAAAAAAATATTTTATTGACTTATTTGACTTGCATAGTACCTGGAACAGTGACCGAATCATTTTTGTTCTGTGTGCATTAGTGACTTCTCCCTTTTCATAGAGCTTCAAAACAATAAAATAGTCCCTTATGCTTCCTTTAGCACAGGCCACACTGACCATATGTGTCATATGTGCATTATGGAGGACCATCAAAGATCAACTTACACACTTAATGGCCATGTGTGTGGAGTCCAAAATTTGCCCACACAATTTATCATTAGAGCTACAAGGCTAACTTCTCCCTAACTACATCCAGTTCTCCACAAAGTGTGCACAGACTAGTAGATATGGTTTACGGTGACTTACTGTGAGAAATATTGAAAAATAAAACTTCACCATGCAGGCAGTGAGCATGAAAACATAAAACAGGGTTGGAAACACATACCTAAAACTACTGACACAGCTGGGGCCACGTTAATTAACATATAGATGCAGTTTGAGAAGACTGAGACAAGTCAGTTTTCATGGGAGTGACTACTAACTTTTAGTGCTTGCAATAGTAGATTCATAACCTCAGTTATAAGATAAAGATGTTTTTCCCAAAAAAAAACTGTGTCTGTGCATCGAGGAAAATGGATAAAAGTTTACTTTTAACCTTCTGGTCGTTTTTGGACCTTTTGTGCCATTTTATCTGTGTTCATGCAATAAAATTTCTCAAGGGTCTGGAGTTTTTACAGATCTTTTCATTTTTTACTTCAAATATCCAATTGAAACACGACTTCTTTGTGCCCACTTTTGGCCAATTAAAACCCATGAAAACTACATTTTTTAATTCCTTGTTATTTACACTGTTAAATCATACATTTTAGGTTCAAATGCTAAACTCAACACCTGGGGAATGTAGCTTTTAGTGGTTTCCACCAGATTATCTAATTTATCCATTTTGGCCAAATGAGCAATTTTATATAATAATCTTAGTTCCCAATAGGGGAGTATGATGAGTTGTTAAATCAGTTTCATATTTCAGATTTGTTCCATTTTTGGCCCCAGTAGCATTGAGAATATACAGAAAATGGTTATTTTTGATGTTGTTTACTAAAAAAAGAGAAAGAAAAAGCTGAACTGATTATGGTTAAGGTAATTTTTTCTGCATAATCAACATTATTGATGACTAATTAGTAGCTTTACTGATCATCCTGACTAACTGCTGCAGTCATGGTAATCAGTTACTCATTACCTTTGTTTCTTATATGCTTTAATAATTAGCCATATTAGGATTGATTATTTGTAGTCCTTAATCAGTATTGTTTCTTTGAGATAAATTTTAAGAAGGCAAACCTGTATGTATCCTCCGATGGGCTTTCAGGTGTGAGCTCTTTGTGTACACTTTGTTGCAGCCATCATAATCACACATGTGCACGCGCCTTCTCTTCATGTCAGGGGAGTCAGGGTCTGCCTGGATGTCCACATCTGTATTTAAACTAGAAAGAACAGTTGATCGAGAGTTAACATGGACTTCTGCAAGTGCTATGATTGTATCAATTATTTGCTCTTCACAGCTTCTGATATCAGTTGCTACTTTTTTTTTTTTTAAATCTTCCAGGCTTTAAAAGACAATTTTTTGTAGCCCATGATACAATGAAACTTTTCGGACACTTGGAAAGTCTTCACTTACACTGCGGTACATATAAACACCTTCAAATGCTAGCATATGATCAACTTCAAATGTGAAGTTTAATTTTTAAATATATAATTATTGCAATATCGGCCTCTGCAATTCTGATACGGTTGAAGGCTGCAAAAGGCTAATGAGCCTCTAAATAATCAATGTTTCTGGCAGGGTGACAAATCACAGCTCCAGTTAAGTTACTCGCTGTTCTCATGAGTTGGTTAAAGCTATTATTTCAAAATAGACCATTTTTGTACCTTCATTTCCATATATGAACTGTTGGATGTGGGAGTAAATGTAACATGTGAAAAATGTTTATAGACTTCTGGTCTTTTAAATTAAAGTAATGATATGGGCCCTTTAACATATTGAAAGGCATCACAATCACAGTGAATCGCAGTATAATACTGATTTTGTGCAATCCTATAGAACAAGAATGCAATCATACATACTGAAGTTTGCTGTTTACACTCAAAAGGGATTTTAGGTAGTTACAGTTATCCATATACTGTGGACATACAGACCACCACCAGAGGGGGCTAATGAGTGTGTATGTCTAAATTCAATACAGCTGGAGTGATTCCAGTCTGGTGCTTCTGTCTCTCTCTGTCTCTCTCTGTCTCTCTCTGTCTCTCTCTGTCTCTCTCTGTCTCTCTCTGTCTCTCTCTGTCTCTCTCTGTAAACTACCCCTCCCCCCTTTTCCAGCTTGTCTCTTTCTCCCCTCCTTTCCTTCCTTTCTCTCTCCTCCTAGCCTTGTCTCTCCCCTACCTGCCTGCCAACTAGTTCACTCCCTTTCCCCTAACTCTCTCTGCCTCTTTCTGTCTATCTCTGTCTCCTTCTCTAACCACACACTTCAGCATGTTGGTAAAAGTAGTCCACCTGTCTTTTTGTCCTTCACTCCCACTTCTCAGTTTTTCTCCAATTACTCCAGCTTTCAAAGCATTTATAAAGGAGGTGTGAAGGCAAAATGAGTTATGTAACCTTGTTTACACCCAGTTTGAAGAGAGAACCCTGCCCAGCAACACAACCACACACACACACACACACACACACACACACAGAAAGTACAAGTGCCCAGCTTGTAGCCCCAGAAGAGCATAGCAGTGTTCCTACTCCAGTATGTTGGGGTGGGGGGGTGGGGGGGGTGGTGGTTATGTAAGTGTCCACAGCAGTGATGCAGATAAATATTTATATATACAGTATATACCCAAAATATATGTGGGGGGAGTGGGGGTGGGGGTGGGGGGAAGTGAGAGACAGAGCAAGTCGGCCACAGACAAAAAGAGAGAGACAGAGTGAGGGAGGCAGAGAGAGACAGCGAAAGTGAAAACATGGTTAAAAATCACACACCCACAACACACTCACCTGTTCTCCATGTTCGGTGTTCTGAACGTGGCTGATCCGGACTCTGTGCCGCTTTCTGCATCACTGTCACTCTGATACTCAACTGGAGAGGTCGAGCCAGGTTTAATACGCACTGAAAAAGAAAAAAAATTTGCTTATAAAATTTTGCCTTAGCTCGACCAAATGGGTCTAAGCAACACAAAACATCTCTCTCCGGTCTGCCTGCTCCCATGAACGACACTGTCTGAGACATACTGTGGGATGGATGTTGGAGAAGGCACTTGAAGTGACCCCTTAAACAAAACTGAGTAAGACTGAACGCTACTCTCCACTCCTTCAAGTCAAACAGTATCACTTCCAGAAAACAACACAAACTTTTCTTTTCTCCCATCCAGCCAAACTGGTGAGCGTTGCTCTTTAAAACTAGGTGTGGCTGTAGTATGCACACTAGACAGCATGTCCACAAGACAGATGACGAGATGGAGAAACTGTAAAATTAACCGCAAACTTCCAATTAAAAGTAGGCGTGGCAGGTTAAGATGTAGGCTGATCTCTCTTTAGGGGCAACCTTTAACCCCCAAGAGGGGGCAAAACAGCAAAGAGAAAGTTCTATGCTGTTTAAAGTATATCTTCTCTCAAATGGAAGGGGGATGGGTACAGCAAAAGGACAACAAAAAGAACTGACCTACAATGCCAGGACAAAATGTGTTGTAAACTAACATATTAATATCCCAGATAAAAACATACATGCGAAACATTTTCACATAAGCACTAATATATACACTAATACAATATGAAACATCAGAAGTGAACCATTTTTAAAGCAGCATTTCACACAGTTCTCTGCACTACATGTATATTTTTTCCTCACTCCCAAACAAAATTGAAGCTAAATCCCTTTTTACTCGAAAAGATAACCCCACCAAAAAATCATTACTTGCTTTTCTTGGACATAAGAATAATTTGATCTGAGTGAAATGCCGTATAAAACTTGCATTGCACGTTAACAATACATTCAAAATTTTTAAATATATATTTTTTTCATTTTTCAAAAGTTTTAAGTGAATTTAAATTGACATATATGTTTCACTCAGTGTTTTAATTTCCATTTCCTTTCATTCTTTTCAGTGTGTACTTATTTTTCATAATTTGGATCAGTTTCCTTCTTGGCCTCATTTGGAACAGAGTGGAAAGCTGGGAAGTCAAAAGGGCAATGAGAAGAAAAAGTCCTGGGGCGGCGCAAACCATTTTAGGAAGAAGAAAGGGGTAGTCTGCTCATGCACCCACTGACTTTTAGACTTTCAAGAAATGTAAATTTTGTCCTTTTAAATTAAAATCTAGCGATTCCTGCAGAGATCTTACCAGAGTTACCAGCTTTCTCTGTATAAATACTACAAGCTTACACTCACCATCACCAACATAAGAATGTATGTTTGATCTGCTGTTTTAGACCAACACTAAATTTAAAACAGGTCATGTGATAGATGACAGATATAAATCATTGGTTTTTTTTTCTACTCATAAAAAGTCAGTCAGTCATTTCCGGTTCAAAATGACACAAGTTTTTAGATTTTTTTCTAAACCTAAAAACTTTTGCTTTCATAATCTATATTTTGTATGCATGCTTTTTTCATGTGCATGTAAACCGATGAGACGATAACAACATGCTCAAAGATACAAAATAGTGAGATGGAGGGTGTTACAGTACAAGCGAGGCAGTGGTGGGTGACAGGAAGTGATGGAGTTGTCTGTTAAAAAACATCCAAAAAACCAGTGTCAAAAATAAAGGACAGGATCATAATTACCCTGTTCACATAATGTACACTAATCAGCTATTAAAACCATCAGTATAATATTGTGTTGTTCTATGCTGGCCCGCTCTGATATGTCAATTTATGAGACCCTAAAGTTGTCCTGGTTAACAGTTGTTAGCAGCTTATCCTGTAAGTTGCAAGGTTGGGCCTCCATTGATTGATTTGTCTGGCCGTTTGAGGAAATTTGGAGACCAAGTCAACAACCTTAACTCTTTGCAAAAATAGTTCTGAATCAGTTTAAGGAACAAGACAGTATGACTGCTGAAAGGGGCCACTGCCATTAGGGAATGCTGTAGCCATGAAGGGGTGAATTTGTGTACACTGTGTATAATGTTTAGGTATATGGCATGTCATTTTTACATGAATGAAGAGACCCAACATTTCCCAGCAGAATGTTTCCAAGAGTATCACACTGCCTCAGTCAACTAGCCTTTTTTCCATAGTTCTTCCTGGTACCATCTCTTCAACAAGCACACGCACCCAGGTGTTCACACAATGTAAAAGAAACAGGATTCTTCAGACCCCATCATCACCATTTTCCGTTTCTTAGAAGTCCAGTTCTGATGCATACATGCTCACTAAAGGCATTTTTGTGGATGGACAGACACAGTCAGCTGTGCGTGATGCATATACATACCTAAAATGTGTTGACACCTTTTTCCAAAATTATTAGAGAATTACGATCACAGCGTCATTGCTGAAAAGCCTCTACACTTCAGGGAGGGGTTTACACAAGATGCTGGTAGAGGCTGCTGTGCAGTTTTAATTGCATTCAGCCACAAGAGCATTAGTGAGGTAACGATTTTGAATGATGAATCCTGAATCACAAACATCACCTTAACTCCTCCCAACTATATTAGAGCTCCATTATTCCAGAGAACACAGTTCCCCTACTCCTCTTATCCTAGAGGGGATGGTGTCCTTAGAATTATGTGAAGCTGCTCCAAACAGTCCCACTCTATTAGGTAATGCTTTTCTTTGTCATTAATTAATACTGGGCATTTTTAATCGAAATTAATGTCACGGTTCTCTCTGATTAATAGTGATTTAATTAATTGTATGTAGAACAATGTGATTATTCAATGGTTGTATATTGTATTATTTTAAAAGAAGTGCTATATGATCAAAAGTGCAATAACTTTTGGTTTACAAACACAAATAAGGAGCTTTTTAATAGCAGTGTTCCCTTTAACACAGTTACAGCTCAAATAGTTCTGAAACAAACATTAATTTAATCATATCAAATATAAAACCACAGCTATTTGTCACTGCAGGGCATTCACATTTTGTCTATGAAGTACAAAACAAGGTACCCTCAGAGTCCAGAGCATTATAGCGGCTGTAAAGAGGGACCAACTCCATGTGAAAGTTTATGTATCTGAATGCACGGTCAATGAAGTTCCTATTGGTGTAATGGTCAGGCGCCCTAATACTAGGGATGCACCGATCGATCGTCCACC
>JBBPCW010000022.1:2553462-2568327 GCA_037974425.1 Phenacogrammus interruptus | reverse complement strand
TCTATACAACAACTGTCACATAATAACTAGCCAACACCTAACCCAACAATACATAAGCCATAGAGAAGAACACCACAGGGCACAGTCTCCCTGGAGCAACATGGGGTTAAGGGTCTTGCTCAGGAACCCAGTGGTGGTGTGCTGAAGTTAGGATTCGAACCCATGACCTCTTTGTCAAGAGGCAAGTATCCTACACACTACAAATTTGAAGCTGATCAAATGATGCAAAATGTCCACCAGTGTGAAGATCTTTCAACGTTATTATAGCCTTTCTACTTAAATGATTAAAGGTCACATCTGTTAAGGGTGGCAAAAGGGCAATGGTTATGCCAGATGGGGCATGGACTGATATGTCAGGGAGTTTGCAAGATTTCTGAATGATTTCTGCAATATTTTAAGTCTAGAACATTCGATAGAAGCTTTGCGTCTAACAGAAAGTAATCTATACGAGAGTATTTTTTGTGCATACATGCGAATAAAGAATGTTCTCTGCTCGTAGGATGTTGGATCCTCCAAATGTCTACCAGATTCCTTGTGCTAATTATATTGTTCAGGACAACTGCGGCTTTAGTGGGGGTTCTGTGTGTCTTCTGTGATGATCAGCCAAAGGCAACTTATAAGCAATTAAAGACTTCTCTCACATTGGCAAATATTAATGTTCATAAGTAATAAACAAATAAACAGAGTTGCTGGAAGAAAACCAGTGGTCTCCAAAAAAGGGTATAATTGTCTATCTAGGAAACTGCATTTTCCAGTCTGCATCAGTCTTGGCCAGATTTCATTAAAATCACAACACAGTAATCTTAAAGTCACTGAAAGTGTAACTAAAAAGCTATTTCCAACTGCAAGGTTTTAACATGATGTGGCTTTAGCCAAATAAGGGGAAATGCTTTTGGTTCATTTCTTGACTTGATTGCTTTCAGTATCAGTTTCAGTAGAATACTGGATAAACAGTATTATGGGAAAATCTATATATACACTTTTTAAGTGTCTGGGAGATTGTCGGGGTGCTGTGTTCCACACTTTCTCCCAGCCTAGTTCTATCAATATGTCAGCAGTTTCTGTATAGCAACGTCTTCTTATCATGATAACATTCCCGAGATGGGATATAATCGCTGGTCTTCTGACCAAGTATCATAGGAATTTCCCCTCTAGCATTGATAAATTCCACCAACAACACACTTTGAAGAACATAATTCTGTGATCCAATTAATCATGAAGACTCTCTCTTGGATTGAGGAAAGGGTTATGTCCTGGCCACAGCATTGCTGGAATATCAGACGGTCCGGTGTCATTGTGACATTTCTTGTTTGTTATGTGTTGCACGGTGTGAAGAGTATTGCGGATTAAATCAGATTAGAATAAGAAAGAAAGAAAGAAAGAAAGAAAGAAAGAAAGAAAGAAAGAAAGAAAGAAAGAAAGAAAGAAAGAAGGTGGGTGGGAAGAAAGACAAAGTAATAATTAAAGGCTGCAGATGAAAGAAAGAAAGAAAGAAAGAAAGAAAGAAAGAAAGAAAGAAAGAAAGAAAGAAAATGAGAGACTGTCTAATAATAAAAAGCTGCACACAAAAGAATGAAAGAAAGAAAGAAAAAAGAAAGAAAGAAAAGGGAAAAAAGCAAAGAAAAGGATATATATGTATATACAATGATTAGTCTGAGCATCTATTCACTCTCTTTCTTTTTCTTACCAAAAGTGGATTCACAGCTTTGTTTTTGAGTGTTGTTTTAAATAAAGAACACACACACACACATACACAACAGCTAGCAGAGAGCAGCAGGGCTGATCACACACATTCCACCCTCAGGGGGAGAGCAGGGTGTGGAGGGTGTGTAGGGCAGTGTTGGGGGTTTCCAAAGCTCAGCAAATGGCCAAACACACCATGGTTCACCTACACTACCCCCGGAGACCAGTCACAAATGAACAGAGTAAACAACGGCTTTTCCTCTGTTTTCTTTCCATCTATTTGTCCAGATTAGACATTTGCTGGAGATTATGAGTTTAGTGATAGATGTTATCACCACAGTGTTAACCACAATTCAGTATGGACTGCAGTCCAGGGCCTCTAAAGCTTTAAGTTAATTCATTCTAATTCGCTGGCAGCCTTTTTGTTCTTCGTCTGCCACTCCATCTGCAAACTCTTTGCTGCTAGTGTTGTGGTTTTACACACAAGGTGTCAGCCATGAAAACATTCAGACCCATTCATTTCAAGCATGAGTATTAATGGGACACCGGAAAATCTGTGTCATAAAAGTAAGATAACATGAGAATAAAGGCAATATTTCCAGCAGAACTTCTGGGTACCACTTTACAATAAGACTACACAAGACTACAGGGTTCGTAAATTATTTCAAATGTTATTATTTAACATGTTAATCAGGTTGTAGACAGTTTATAAGTCAATGAGCAGTTATAAACAAGTTACAACAGTTATACATTGATGCATGTTCACTATTTGGCCAGATCTGGTGTTTTAAGGATAGTAACATGTTAACAAAGACCTGATGAAATCGATAACTTAATGTTCTGACTGACAAATAGACAAAATAAACTCAGCAACTGAATAACTGTAATACCTTTCATCTGCTTATTAACTGTCTACATCCTGATTTGCAAACTGAGAATAAAAAAATTACAAATCTTATATGATAGTAGTCTTATTGTAATATATTACCAATTAAAAAAATAATACTATCCAACTTTTGAGGTGAATTATACTTTCTGGTAATACTAATAAAAATATATGCATATAAATATATATTGTAAAGATAATACAGAGTTTTATCATAATTTCATGATTTTATTCATTATAGTATTGTATTTACACACATTTAATGATATTTTCATATGTATAACCATTTTTTAAATAATTTTATAATATCACTTTATTAGTACATAACACAAAATAGTAATCACATCTCTGCACCACTGAAAGTGTATGGAACCACGAGGTTCTCCTGGGTTTAGAATGATGATGATAACTTATCGTACTTTCGTCCATTTGTGCCTTTTGCCGTCTGGCCTGTTTGCTGGCCCTACAGGAGGTCAGTGTGGTGCTGTCCTGCAAAATTTGCTCTTCCAAATGGAGCCGCGAGGTCCATCAAGCCCCCATTAGAGGCTCATTAAACCCGGATAGTGAGATATTTGGCGCCTGGCTTAACGGGATCGAGTTCGAACGCGTGCTTAAAGAAAAACAAACGACGCGAGGAGCGCGCTGACCTGAGATCAGATTCAGAAAAGGCAGAACCGCAGAGGTGCGTTTGGCAGAACAGGTCCCAGATCAGATGCACGCAGAACTTCTATCGAAGCTGGGTTTAATGCAAAAGTCTTTTGTTTTTTGCATACAGGTTTCGGGTATCTATATTTCGAATGCGTATTATTTGCGTCAGCTCCCTTGATTTAATTATTATTTCACTGTTTGACTGGGAATGCCCAATGAACCTATGGGCACAGTAATGGGACACACCTCTTAGTAACTGAATTACTTTCAGTGAAGAGCAATTTTAATGCTTCGGCAGAGCAAGACATTCTGGACAGCGCCATGCTTCCAACTTTGTGGACACAGTTTCAGGGTGAATCTTTTTCGATTCCAGCATGACTGTGCACAAAAAAAGTGCTATAAAGACATGGTTGGATGAGTTCGGTGTGGAAGAACTTGACTGGCTTACACTCCAAAATCTTCCGGAAAGCCTTCCAAGAAGAGTGGAAGCTGTTATAACTGCAAAGGAGGGACCAACTCCATATTAAAGTCTACAGATTTGAATGCAATGTGAATAAAGTGATTGTAATGTAATGGTAAGGCATCCCAATACGATTTTGTGCATATCAGAATATCCTATATGGCCATTTCTCTTTCTGTGGTTCACGCGTGCAGTATTGATTATATCCAACACACCTATTTAGTAATTTCTGAATTGGAATCTTTTTACAATGTACTCTGTTTCAGGCCTATTAACTAACCAGGTTATATATGGCCCCCCTCCTGCCATTGGCCCCCTATGGTCCTTCTCACAGATGGTGTCTAACTTTGCCCCTCTGTGTTGTTGCAATAACCTCACGGTACCAGATTTCTCACCCTCACGCAGCGGTGGCTTGTTTATACAACTGCGGATGTCTTTACGCCCAAATGTCCCTCAGCAGCCCCTTCAATTTGGCAGATGATTAGGCATTTGAGCCTGAAGACCCCCCAAAGCCACGCCCTTCGCCAAACCACGCCCCCACTCACTGCCTCTTTATAAACCCCCGAGAGCGGCTCCTTTTCATTCATTCATTCAACTGCCTACTCAGATCTAGAGTCTCTCGTCTCTGAAGTCGCCCAACGGAGGAAATAACAGCCTCATACGAACCGACTGTTGGAGGAATCCTGCCGTTTCTCTCTCGGACTAAAACACAAAGAGGAAAATGAATTCTGCTTGCCTCGTCTCTGCCCAGACACCCTTCGTCAACACCTCTGTCTTCCTCTCGGCTGGAACCCAGTCTGGCGTGCAGCAGTCTCCCGTGGACAGGTGAGCAGAAATCTTCGCATCTTCAGTGTTTAACCTAACAGAACAGATCCTCGTTTATTCCCTTCGTTTGGTTTTAAAGGGGCAAACCTAGAGCTCACATAATAAACAGCACACTCTTGGGCTAGTCACCAAAATAATATTATAGAGAGCATGTTTTAGGGGTAACAGTGCCTGCCCCTGTTAATCCATGTAGTCAACACTAGTACTAGTATTTAGTCTAAAATACTCAATTTTCCACAATACTGACTGTACTGCTTCTTTCCCCTCTTCCAGTCGTGCTGTCCTGTGGAGACCCTGGCTTGCCACCAGTCAGGATGGGTTCAGGAGGAACAAGCTTGCATGTGTAAGTTCTGCCCTGCATCACGTATCAAGTGCGTTTGTTATCGTTTTGATAATAAATTCACTTTTTTAGTTGGTTTTTGCTCCACATTGACTTTTGCTCCACATTCAATATGACTGCATACTTCAGAATAGTTAGTTAACAGTCTCTAAAGCTTTTGTTCAGGTGGCAGTGAATATTTTCACTAAACCTGAAATCTTATGAAAATTACAGGAATAGTACATTTTTACCTAGAGTGTTTTTTCCAAAGCAACCTTAGCCCTAGGATCCAGCAGAGAGCTTGAAGGAGACAGGCAGCCATGTGGAGCCCATTAGCAACAGTATGATAGGGAGGGCTGGAGGTGTTACTGTCAGGCTGTTTTGTTGACCCTGAGCTACT
This sequence comes from Phenacogrammus interruptus, assembly GCA_037974425.1. Classification (NCBI taxonomy): domain Eukaryota; kingdom Metazoa; phylum Chordata; class Actinopteri; order Characiformes; family Alestidae; genus Phenacogrammus; species Phenacogrammus interruptus. The sequence continues at coordinate 2,563,106 of JBBPCW010000022.1, read as the reverse complement.
CAGCACTAAGACAGAGAAAGCCACTGTAACTCTGAGACACCCTGCCATATGGCACCATTGTCTGAGGCAGAGCAAGTTTGGCACCCGATGCAAAGGTGTGTAAAGAATAGCTTCCAGAGAGGTGGTACATGTCTGCCAAGATTAAAGTAGACACCTCAGGCTCCAGGGAGAGCAACTGGGCCAGTTTCCCACCCTTAGCCTGACACCTACCAAGTCACAACTATTGCATCCTGCCCAAGGCGCACAGAGCTGGCGCTGATGTCACCCCATAAACATCAGACAGGAAGCTGTGTTGGATGCTTTTGCTCGTTTTGTGTTTTGCAAATGTGGCCTTACACCTCTTTCCTCTCTTTACAGCCTTACACCAGACCAACAGTGCGGGGTAACACCACAGCAGATGGCAAAACTCAGTCTTTCCAGCACCCTGTCAGGTCAGTACTCTTTTTTTTTTGTTTGTTTGTTTGTTTGTTTGTTTGTTTTTGTTTGGGGCTTGGTGTGTGAAGCTGTAATTTATAGTTAGATACCCTGTTGAAATAAGGTGGTTATATTTAAAGAACCTGGCTCTGTTTGTGACAGAGAAATTATATTTTGGGGCAAAGTGCTGGGAGAAAAGTGAAGACTATTTCCAACCCACTAAGTGAATTTTAAATATTTGTTCTCTTTATCACAGACTCTTCTGGCCAAAATCCAAGTCATATGATTACCTGTACAGCGATGGTGAAGCACTGCTGAGAAACTTCCCAGTCCAGGCAACTATCAGCTTCTATGATGAGTCTGATAGTGAGGATGAGGAGGAGGAGCAGGATGACTGGGAAGAAGAGGAAGATGATGATGAAGAGTGCTTGAAAACCCAAGGCCATTTCTCCACCTACAACTGAATTCGAACACTCAGTTGTAACCGCTGCTGGAAGACTGTATCACCAACAGTCACAAAAACTGTCACACAATCAGGTGGGACTGTACCCAGTGTCTTCACCTTTTGATGGCGTATGCCCACTACAACCTGTATGGGTGTCATTTTTATTTTTAAAACCAAAAATTACACCACTGTAATGCCAGCTTCCAAAAAAGAAGAAATATTCAGAACAGGAAGTCTTCCTAATTGTAAATTCCTCTGGGAATTGAATAGTGGCAAAAGATCCCACATTGGGATGAATGTGTTTCCAAGCCATCTCAGGGTCTTTGTTTTTATTTTGTAAAGATTCCTTTATTTTATTTCCCTCTCCCTAATTTATGTTGTATATATCTACATATATATTTATGTCTTATTTTTGTACTTTTGTGCATTTGACACAGAATAAACTATATGTAAAAACAAAGTGACTTTTTCCTTCCTTTTGAGTGACGCCTCTCCTTTGAAACCCTGCCGACTCTCTCTTTTGATGTGGGCTATCTACTTGCCTAGAGAGGGTCTGTTCCACATCTGCCAGGTTTTAAGTCCAGAGGATCTGATAGAAAAGAGCATGTGTGCCTTGTGGAGAATGTCAGAGGTTAAAGATTTAGCTCCCCTCAAGTGTCACAGGTCACAGGATGTCACGGTTGTTGTTAGTTACACCACACAGCTGCACCTCCTCCTGTGTGCCTCATTGTGTACGCATCTATCTATATACATTTCAGTGTGTGTGTGTGTATATATATATACAGTAAACTCCCACTTTAACGTGGATCAGCAGTCACAGTTTCAGTCCATCGCTAATTGTTCACTGAAATCCCACACTAATGCCGAAACTGCTGAAATTTTTGCTTTTGTGACATCCGGGCCTCGCCCGCCACGCTCCCTCGTGCTGGGTTGCTAAGCACTGTGCCCAAAAATAAACAACCCTGCAAGAATTTCCTCTGTTAAGCGTCTTGAGTGTTCTTGTGTTTTTCATTTTCTTAAAGTGTGGTATTTTTATTACTGTAAATTAAATTAATTTATTACTGTTTTTACTGTGCTTATACCAAACAAAACAGCACATTAAAAAGGAAACCTCACATGCATGTATTACATTTTCTTTAAGGATAATGTATTATATATATATATATATAACACTAATTTTAATTTTGCTTGCAGGTTTCACAGTCTATGAATTCAGTAATATCGTGTTGTAGTATTTCTGCTGCATTAAGTGGGATAAGCTTGGACTGCCACAACAAAAAAAAAAAAAATATTCCCACAACAGGTGACACACAAAAATGTCACAGATTCGTACAACACTGACCTAATAAATCCAATGAAGCGACTAGGGATGGTAGCGGAAGTTGGGAAATGTAGTCTTTTACCGTAAGGTGTGGCCTGGGAAGAGTCCCGCCGGTATCTTACATTTACAAAAAAAAAAAAAAACTACTTGGTGATGTACACCACATCATGTCTGGTAACAAATCAGCTTAAATTCTGTGTATGAATTACCTAAGTGTGTCTTGAAAGCAGATAATTGTGTCTTTGGCTTGTTGGAGTGTGGACTACAATACCCAGAATATATTTCAATATTTTTCATTCCAGAGACATGAGTTTGCGCGTCCAAAATAATCAGGAGTGATTTCATTGGCTGGCCAGGGTACTCCCTCATCGCCCATTGGTCAGCCGGTCTGTCAGTCAGAGGCTGTCTGTGACTCATGTGGATGCTCCCTCGGTGGAAACAGGGACGAGATGGACCAGAAGTCGTAACGGCGTATTGAGGTATGTCTTTATTTTTTATTTATTTTTTACATGTCAGTATATCAGTATAAGTTGGTTGCACGTGTGGCATCGTAACTGTTTTGTATTCATCAGTAGAGCAAAAAAGAAAAAAAAAAGAAATGGAAGAAACGAATTTCAAGCCGTTGTCCACACGAATGTATAATGTATAGCGCTTCAGCCTTGAAGGAGTTTTTCTGACTGACTTTGATTAATATTTGATTTGCTTTTATGGCAGCGAGAGTGCTTCTATGAGGTGGTTGGTTGTTCCCCTTTCTTAAACAGACTGTCTTTGACACACTTTAAACACAAACAGAGAATTTAAACACAAATGGTCGATGTGCACGCGGTTAAAGTGGCTAATGACGATCTTAATTAGCACATCATTTTAGACTCCAGATGAGAGGCAACAATGTAAACACGTCTTCTATTCTATAACATTTTAAAATCCAAAACAGCAGCCGTGGAAGTCTCAGTGTTGTACACTGATACAGTGGAGTGATATAAATTTAGCTCCTGAACGCTAATGGCACGTCTACCCTGCTCCGTTTCCATAGAAACCTCCTCCCCCGCCCTCCCTTCATGCATATTCATGTGATAAAGGTTCGGACATTTGTGTAAAGGTTAACATCCTTACACATATATAAGCTATATAGACTTTATTGGTTCACTTCTTAATTGCTGAATTCAGGTGTACTCCCAGTAAAGGGCAATCTTAATGCAGCCTACCAAGATATTTTGTACAACGACATACTACCAACTTTGTGTTTTGGCATAACTATGTCTAGGTCCAAAAAGACATGGTTGGATAAGTTTTGTTGTATTACTGGTTGTAGCCCACTGACCGTAAAAGCCCAGCACTGAACACTGTGATTCTCTGTAGCCAGCATAGTTCATTATTTCAAGGACATGTTTCTTCAAGAAGGTGTTTTTTTCCGCTGCTATGCTAATGACCCAATTATTGTTTGACTAGATCACTAGAACAGGTGGAAAGGAAGTATAATGTAGAAACTGTCACATATAACACTTACTAATGCGTTTTCCTCCTTAGTACAGAATCCCCCATATTGAGTTCTCCTGGTGGTAGCATGGCAGCAGGTGAGCTGTTTGATCACACACACTTGCACACACAGTCGATTTCATTCTCTCCTTTTTTTCAGTTCATTCACTAGTCCCACTGCAAAAGTAGGTTGTTCATTCAGTGGCATTTATGTATTTATGGCAGTTGTCTTTGGGAAACTTCCACAGCAGTAGTGTTTTTACAAGCGTCTCACAGGGTTTGGGTTGTCAGAATAGTCAGGGTCATGTATTTTTGTGCCACATTTTTTGTTTTTGTATTTAAAACCTACATATTTATGTGGGCAAAGGACAATCGTGAGGAAGTGGAATGAAGCAAGCTTAAGCTAGGATTGGAAACGGAAAGACCAAGACAGTAAAAAATGAACTACTGTTAGTATCCACAACGAAAACAGAGCAATAAATGATTCCACATTTATGTCTATCTGAAGATCTAAAAGGAATAACTGTAAACAGATAATTCCAATAATTATTTACCAATTTCAAGTTCTTGTTTCCATTGTAGTAGCAATAGTAAATAAAGCATCTGAAAATAACATCTGCTATCCGGCTTAGTATTTAATTCTATAGTATTTCAAGTCCATTTTGAATAAAGCACCAGTAGTTATTTGTATGAAGTGATTCTGTGCTAAATTGTGATGTTTTCCTGTAGATTACATACCTGCCCATAATAAGAATCAAAGCCTGACCCTAACTCTAATGTAATCCTAGCTGGAACCTCAAAAGGTACAAACAGGTGAATTCTTATGACCATAGCTCTTTCCAAAGCCAGGGTAATTTTGTTGGTTGTATTGGTTAGCATTGTGGTCCTAAAATGTCCACAATAAGATCCCAAACAGCACATATTCGCAGACAGAGGAAATGACACAGAACTGTCTTGAGAGCTCTGAGGCACTCAGAGCGATTCCATCTGCTTGTTTCTTGTTGTGACATCACCTTTGCCCTCTGCACAGATCTCCCTTTCTTTTTCTCTCTCCTTTCCTGACTCTTTCTTTTCTCTCTCTCTTTCTTTCTCTCTCCCTCCCTCCCTCCCTCCCTCTCAGTCTGTCTGCCCTTGTTTTTCTGTTCCTCTCTCTCATCATCTTTATTTGTGGCATTTTCTCTCTTACACAGCATTCCTAGATGTTAGGGATGCACACTCTCTCCTCAAGCGTTTTCCTCGGGCTAATGGCTTCCTGGAGGAGTTTCGGCAGGGCAACATCGAGAGGGAATGTGTGGAAGAGAGCTGCAGTTTTGAGGAGGCCAACGAGGTGTTTGAGAACAAAGAAAAGACCGTAAGTCTAAATAAACCTGCCTCAGATGAGCTTTTGAATCTACAGGCATTTCTGTAATTTGCTACTGATTAGTAAGTAAATTTAGTATGACTGTTCAAAACATTTTGATCAAATGCTCCTAAATGTTTGCCACTAATTAATTTTCTATCATTAGCATTATCAAGCTGCCTGAAATGTAAAACGGGTGATTGGATTAATTAGAAAGGTGTGGTATTAATTAAGTCAGGTAAAATTTTTTAGTACCACTAACCTGTAAGGGCCTGTATGTTGTTTACTTTAGAACTGGTCATACTAACTGAAAAATAAGCACTAAGAATAATAGAAACATGCCTGTTAATGGTACACTGTGCCACAATGCATGCTTCCCAACTGCAGATGGAGTTTTGGAAGATGCGCAGTGCCTACACGGTGAACAGCAATGCTGAATCGCGATCGGAGCGAGCAGACACAGTGTATATGGTGGTGCCACTACTGGGTGTGGCCCTCCTCATCATCATTGCGCTCTTCCTCATTTGGCGCTGCCAATTGCAGAAGGCCACGCGCCGACGCCCAGCCTACACACAGAATCGCTACCTTGCCAACCGCAATGCCCGCAGCCTTCCTAGAATCCTTGTGCACCGTGATGGTCCCTCCCACACAGACACCTCCCATGATAGGCCAAGCGTTGTGGTCAGCAGCGGTCCAGAAAGAGGGGGTGGACCCTCAGCTACAGTGGACGTCTCCAATCATGCTAGTCAAGCTCCAAATGGCCGTGGCCTCTACGTCAAGGATTCATCAGCATCCGTGGCTTCACGTCTGTCGGGGGCTACACCACCTCCTTCTTATGAAGAAGTGACGGGCCACTTGGAGAGCAGCAGTGACGAGACCACAGCTCCTTACAGTGACCCACCACCGAAATATGATGAGATAGTTAAAGAAAAGTGAGAGATGAGAATAGAAGAAATGCCAAAAACACCAATCATGGTCAATTTGGGGAAGCGCTCCATCTTGAGTGCTAGTTGTAATGCGTGTTTCGCTCAGACTGGCTAGCTGGCTGCCAGCTGCCTTTTTGACCCCTTGAGTTGCCCCAGGCTGCTGCCCAAAGTTCTTGATGGATGTCTGGGTGGTGTTACTCCAAAATGTGGTCATTGTCGTGAAGTTGTGTCACTGAAGTCGAGTCTTCTGAAGATCAGATGTGCTTTGTGGATGGGACTCCTCACTGTTTATCACACACTTAGAGAACTTCATCTGCCATCTCCTCACTGCTTTGACTCCATACACATTGCTTTTAATGAAATTGACCTTCACTTCTAGCCTCAGATTAGGAGAGCAGCAAAAGGTAGTACGAAAAATATTTTTGCAAATTGTATGGGCAACAAGAGCACAAGCACAAAGAAACAAATTGGTGGCTAGTCTCTTAATCTCTTTTAAAAAGCCTGGTACAGTGGCTAGATAACAAATGAGGTGTAAAGAGGCTGTTTTTCAGATCACTGTTTGCCATCTCATTGTTTACTGTGACTAGGCTAGGTCCACTGTGGAAGTGTTATCAGCTTCTCTAACATCAGCATAGTCCCGCAGACCAGGTGGTCAAATATCCTCACAATTAGTATCATACCATTACATCAGAAAGAGCAGGCACAAAGAGGCAGAGTGGCTCACTTTAAAATTGTATGCAAGTAAGGCACACATTGGCTTTAAAATTGTCCTGTATGAAAACTGTTTATGGTTAGAAACACATGCATGTAGAAAGGACTGGTTGAACGTGACTGTTTTGCTGCACATTTTTATTCAGCACACACTATCCCGCCCTCTGCCTGAATACGAAATTCACACAGGCCTTAATCACACGCAATGATCAATAGTCAATCAGTCTGTCTGACTGTTCAGCAGTATTGCTGCTAGCAGTTTCACCAATCTTGCAAGATTTTACTCCCAGTACTGTGCTCACTCACACTATCCCATTTAAGACATTACTGCAGCATACACAAAAACTCATAACCCACTGAGAGCACAATTACTGTGTAATGTAACATTCCAGACCTTAATTACCCCCTAGTATCCTTCCTTTTGTTTCTTATTTCTGCTCTCTGACTGTTTACAGCTTTTGTTACTCCTTTTTATAATGGCATAAAAACAAACTGTGTGAATTTGTACAAAGCATTATGTGGCTTTTTCGACCTTATCGGGTGCTATACTGTAGTATAATGCTGCTTGTCCTCACATCCGTGTCCTCATATTTGTTCCTCACACACTCTAATGAGTTAGTCAAACTGCCCATTAGTTAACAGTGTTTTCCAGCTCAGGTTTAAGCCAATGAACTGCCGCCTTTTACAGTAAACGTGTAAATATTTTCTCACTGCCAGCCGATCTGGGTGGGGTGGGGGTGGGGGTGGGGGTGAAGGTTAAATGCTGTTGTTTTGAGTGGTACTGAAAATCATCACAACATTCAGATTACTAACGCCACATGTAGAAAGGTGTTCCTCAATGCTGAGGAGTAGCAGAAGATTCACACTAAGGCTAATAGCCTGTATGAAAGTGTTGAAATGGATATTGCAGGGCCATTGTGGCGAGGCTAGCGTCAAAACGCTGTGACTAGCAGAACATATGCACCAAAGCTGATACAGCCTGAAAAATGATTGTGCACAGAGTTAACAGTATTATAATAGACTGACCAGGGACAGCGCAGCAGACCTAGAGTCATGATGTTGTGTAGCATCTCTTGCTGATCACTGTAGGTCCATCCCAGTGATTCAAATGGTGTTCTGCTCATTAAGCTATAGGTTATATACAGGTTAATACTCCTGTAGCTTGACAGCTTGCACTGCTTGAGGCACCTGGACGGTACTTCCCATCCAAAGATTCCAAAAAAGATACCATTGGAACCAACAGGCTCAAAAACTCAAGGGCTGAGAAGTCCTCCAGAAGATGAGGTGGAATGTGTTACCAAAACAATCATATAAGAATTGTTGAATTTATAAGAAATCAGATGGAGTGTAAACGATCTTGTCTGCATATCTTTGCGCGTGGAGGAAGGCCTGGTCCTGCTGCTTTATTGACTAGAACGCTGTGACTGTGCCTGCGATCGTGTCACCTGAGCTTCCAAAAAAACTTATGAAGGAATGCTGTGTGCTGATTTTACCCTGACAAAGCATCAAGCCCTAGACACTACTTCGATTGCATTGATAGTTGATTCTTGCTGATCTTAAGATGAGTTTGTGGCTTTGTTTGGTGGAAGATTGATGAGCAAAGGTGGATGCAACTGAGCTCGAAGCTCTCAAAGATAAGTCAGAAGAACGTTATGGCTGAAAAACTCCTGTGTGTTAAAATTAAAGCGCTACCTGTAGGCTTCAAATATTGTGTGCATTGTCTGTAACCTACCGCGTGTTTGTTCTGGATTAAGAATGGCTGTGTGAGTGAATGTGTGCTTGTGTGTGTCTTAATTGCCACCTGCCTACCTAGAATGTGCCACCAGAGGTAAAGGTTTTCTTTCACAGGTTAAACAATGTTATGTGTCAAGGATCAAATGGCAGAACTTGTGTGCACCTTCTGTTTTGCTGCTCAGTCTAATTGCATGACGTGTTTTTATTATTAATTTCTTTTTTTTTTTCATTTATACGAATGTCTTATTTTTTAAGACTTAAAATTATGTCTACATTTTTACTGAGGCTCTATATATATTGTATCTTTATGTGTTGATTACACCTATTTAACAACATTTTTATATCAGTGTAAGCGCTGTTCAAATTGTAATACATATTTATGTAATATGATGAAACTGTACATTTGTGTATGTGTGAATTGTATAAAATATATCACCTGTCATATTTTGGCCTTCTCCATTCCGCATGAGCACAGTATTTTTACATATCCATGTACCTATGTATTTACAGATCTTATATTTAAGTATATAGCTGTCACCAGTCATTGATGCATGAATATTCATTTCTTAATATTTTTAAATAGCTATGGCATCTTTACATAAGTTAAACCTCATTATTTTTGTGCTTACATAGACCGCTTCACATGCACACAGGGCTTTTGTTAGCATCAGCTTGTCAATGAAGAAACTCATCCAAAGAATATGAAGCTGTTCATTATGCCATGAGGCTTCATTTTGCTTTGACCAATTTTTGTGACTTGAAAACAAGAAAATTGTTGGAGTCTTCCCTAAAGTCTCTCTCTCTCTCACTCTCTCTCTCGCTCTGTCTCTCATGCTAAAGTTGACCTCTTTGTAGAGCTTCCAGTAAGACTGGCTTTTAAACAGATCATATAACTCATCCTGTAAGAACATAAGGCATTATGCATGTGTAACCTGTCAGTGTGGTTGCAGATGCTTTACATTAAGTTAGCACACTTGGAAATGCAGAACTGACATTTATCTTCATTCCTTCAATTTTTAAAAGTCACTTTTCATTCTGCAGTAGACTGTGATAAGGATGGTGCATCATGTTGAGTGGATCTTTATGTCTGACACCCACCCCATCTGTTTCTAAGTGCCAAAAGTTCCTGTTCGTGAAAGCACCTGTATTGTATGCAAATATTAAACAAGTGAACCACATGATTACCTGTCTGGCTATTTACTACACCATTCATGTGAAGTATGAGGTCAAAAAATGCTACAGAACATTTTCTGCTAGGTTATATTACTAGGGCAAATG
>JBBPCW010000022.1:2449059-2470732 GCA_037974425.1 Phenacogrammus interruptus | reverse complement strand
ACGTTACAGTCTGCTGACTACAGAGTAACACGTTACAGTCTGCTGACTACAGAGTAACACGTTACAGTCTGCTGACTACAGAGTAACACATTACAGTCCGCTGACTACAGAGTAACACATTATAGTCCGCTGACACACTGAGGAACACATTACAGTCTGCTGACTACAGAGTAACACATTACAGTCCGCTGACTACAGAGTAACACATTACAGTCCGCTGACTACAGAGTAACACATTATTGTCCGCTGACATACTGAGGAACATATTACAGTCCGCTGAATACAGAGTAACACATTATAGTCTGCTGACATACTGACGAACACATTACAGTCTGCTGACTACAGATTAAACACGTTAGAGTACGCTGACTACAAAGTAACGTGTTACAGTCTGCTGACTACAGAGTAACACATTACAGTCTGCGAACTGTGGAGTAACACTTTACAGTCTGCGAACTGTGGAGTAACACTTTACAGTCTGCGAACTGTGGAGTAACACGTTACAGTCTGCGGACTACGGAGTAACACGTTACAGTCTGCTGAATACAGAGTAACATGTTGCAGTCTGCAGACTACAGAGTAACACATTACGCTCTGCAGACTACAGAGCAACACGTTACAGTCTGCAGACTACGGAATAACACGTTACAGTCTGCGGACTGTGGAGTAACACGTTACAGTCTGCGGACTGTGGAGTAACACGTTACAGTCTGCGGACTGTGGAGTAACACGTTGCAGACTGTGGAGTAACACATTACAGTCTGCAGACTGTGGAGTAACACGTTACAGTCTGCGGACTACGGAGTAACACGTTACAGTCTGCGGACTACAGAGTAACACGTTACAGTCTGCTGACTACAGAGTAACACATTACAATCTGCAGACTACAGAGCAACACATTACAGTCTGTGGACTACGGAGTAAAGTGTTACAACCTGCGGACTACGGAGTAACGTGTTACAGTCTGTGGACTATGGAGTAACGTGTTACAGTCTGTGGACTATGGAGTAATGCGTTACAATCTGCTAACTATGGAGTAATGCGTTACAATCTGCAGACTATGGAGTAACGATTGGCGGACTATATAGTAATTTGTTACAGTCAGCAGACTATAAACATGTTGTTCAGTCAGTGGCCCATATTAAGAAAGCTGCTTTGTTATTTGCTACTGCCTGGACAGCAGGTATATAATCAGTAGAATGTAGTGTTAAAGCTCTTTTAATGTACTAAATGGTCACAGGTGGATGTTCTAGATGTGAACTTGCTGTGGTATGTCTTGTAGGTCAGCTGAACACAGCATTCTTATCTGCGTGTCCTCAGTCTGAGCTGCCTGAAACCATGTGTGTAGTTAAGACAGTTGTTGTTTTCCAAAACATCCTTTTTAGTATCTCTATAGTATACACTATATGGACAAATATTGAGATATATTACTGTTACATCAACAGGGGCTTTAATTTCATAGGCATTAATAAGGAGTTGCAGCTATAATAGCTTCCACTCTTCTTGGAAGGCTTTCCAAGCAATGCCTAGCTCACAATCTCCATTCCAGTTCATCCCAACGGTGTTTGATGTGGTTGAAGTTCTTCCACACCACACTCATCGAACCATGTCTTTATGGAGCTTGCTTTGTGCACTGGGACACAGTCATGCTGGAATAGAAAAGGCTCTTGGCTTCCATTGCAACCTATGGTGCTCGAGAAGCTTGGAATTAGTTGGCTATTAGTAGACAACATTGTTGCTGCTTATTGAAGAGAGATATTTTTAGTTTAAAAAGACTTACAATTCTGATCACTATAAAACATAAAAATTTGATTGAGGTTGTGTATTCAAATTTGGATGTGTTCAAAGCCTGGGTATGCTATTTGAGTACATACGTAGTAAAGTATTGATACTGTCTGTGTATTTTGGTCCTTGTTAGTTCAGTCCCTGATCATATTGAGGATTCCATACCATCATACCATACCATTTTAAAGGACAAAGTTTGTTGTCCTTTCTGTGATATTTGATGGAAATACAATGACTTTTCCCTGCTTACAAAATGTTTACTGAGTTTTGATCACATCATAATATACAGGTACACTGTACAGAATGACAACATATTATGATCTGTGATGCTGACTTTAAGTTTCTTTTAGGATTAATAACAATTTTAACAACAATGTTTTGTCTGTCCATTACAGGGCATGTTTAAAGATGTCAGACAATGAAATACCAGGAAATGACCCAGTGGAAAATGCAAGTGATCAGGCTCCCAAGGAGTCATCACCATCGCATGATGATTCCTCTCTTGACTCTCAGAGTGACAGCTCCACAGATGTAGCCCCCACCCGCAAAACAAGGAGGAGGCCAGAGAACAAACCCAAACCTGAAGAAACTACAGAGACACCCATCCCAGCAGAAAATCCAATAGAGGTAAGCAACTTCCATGCACTGTGATCCATATTGTACAAGTTTAGGCTTATGTTCGTTCAAGGATATACACATCAAGGCAGGATGATGTAAATTTAGGTTTTGATCCATATTAGCTAATAATGTTCTTGGGTCACCTCTTGGAATAACCCCTTTTACCTCATGTAGCTCAGCCATTTAAAGTGAATTTGATAGTTAAAACAGTTACAACAAGGGGAATTATAATTGCTACAAAATATAAAATATTATTTTAGTGACTGGCAATGATTTCTTACCAGTTGGGATGATTATAGTGCATAAGTTTTCCATTAAAAATGTACTTAACAGATTCACTGTTTCCAGTTTTACAATAAAGCAAGTTGTCTTTGGAAGGCAGGTTTTGTTTGTTTAATGTTGTGATGCAGCTGAATTGCTGTCTTCTCTTCAGGCCACTCCACAAACAACAGTATCCCAAGGTGGCTGGGGTTACTGGGGGAGCTGGGGAAAGTCCATCCTTTCTTCTGCCACAGCCACTGTGGCCACTGTAGGCAAGTCACTTTACAGTTATTGGAATATTTGCATGTATCCAACACTGCAGGATTGAAAACAGGAGTGTATTCAGTCTTAATGAAAGCTAAGAACAATTGAACAGAAACCTGTTCAGAGACCAGTGACTATACTGGCGAAATCAAGGCATCAGGTTATGAACACACAAAAGATGCTGTATCTTTTTCACCTAACTGTGTTTTTTGTGTTCCTACCAAGGCCAAGGGTTGTCTCAGGTCATTGAGAAAGCAGAGACATCATTGGGGATTCCCAGTCCTGAGGAACTCTCTGCTCAAGTGGAGCAGGAAGAGAAAACGGAAGGTATTGTACAGTAGCTACATTAGCAATATAATCAAGCAATATACACAAACAAGATACAAGATATCTTTAAGGAGAAACAAATATTCACAGCTTATTATGGAATGAAATATAAAAGTTTTATTTCCAAGTAATTGTGAACCATTTGTATTAGTTTTTGTCACTAAATTTCCACTTAAAGTGAAGGTTAGTTTTTCATTTTTGTATAAAAAATATATAAATGTTTATTTAGATAGGGGCCAATTATGTTGAAAAACATAAAAATATCGATTTTCTTTTTTGGTCTTATATGAAAGAAAAGGTCTTCAAAATGAATCTCCCAAAGTTTCATCAAGGAAATAATTGTGAAAAATTACTTAAATGGCGATTTAAGCTCTCAAATCTTACAAATATACAAATTATTTGATAAATATTTAATATATATTTTGAAATAATTGAAGCTGATTTAATGTATTTTTCTAAGTATCTAAATGCTTGTAGTAAAATTATGTTGTTGAATACTGGGAGCATCTCTTTGAATGCTATGGATTGTTAAAAAAAACTGACAAACTTTAAATGCGATTTTCTCAGTTTTCAGTTGGAAAATGGTGCTGTGATACCATAATTCAAACAACTGTAACTTGACAACCATTTAAGATACAGCTTTGACCAAGATACAATTTTAAAGCTTATTTTCTCTTCTTTTGGGTCACTGTGGGTCACTGTGACTCATTTTGCCAGATCAGGTCACATTTGTTAAGAAGAATGATGTATACCAATTAAAAATTTACGAATGTATCACCTGAAAGTTTTGAATCCACACGTTCAGGATTTTAATGCTAGTTCTTATAAATGACACCATGCTTTTGTAGTCACTAGTGATTTGACTTCCAAGGGATCCAGCAGACTGCGCTTAAGTGATAAGCTTCCTCCAGTGGAAACAATTTATGAATAATTCTGCTGTCTCACTTCAGCTCCATCCACCAGTGAAGCAGAAACAAAGGAAGAGGAAAATGCTATGGGTGGTGCAATGGGAATTCTGTCCTCCAGCAGCATGGGGATGCTCTCCTCCCTCTCCAGCATGGTTCAGAGTACGGTAAGCTCCCACTCACTTATCTCTCACAGGCCTAATAGCCTAACCATGCTTTTGCTGTATAGGCTTGATGGTCATAGCTACCAAAGTGAGAATTGTTCACTTAATTTCTTTCTGTACTTACATTTTCTTACTCATTTTCTCTGCCTTGTTCCTGTTGGCCAGAGTAAAACAGTAATAAGTGGTGGCCTGGATGCTTTAGAGTTTATTGGAAAGAAGACGATGGATGTGATAGCCGAGGGCGATCCTGGTTTCAAAAAAACCAAAGGACTGATGAACAGGACCTCCACACTCTCACAGGTGTGCTATCAGTACTTGCTAGGAGTCTCATAGACTGGACAAACTGAATACTAAGACTGTTAACATGACTACTGGTTCCAGGACTGTTTACCAGTTCAGCTAAGGTTTCTTTTGTTTTCTTCCCCAATATCTGAATTGCATTTTCTGCTGATTTTTGACTTGATACTGAAACTGAGTAGGAGATTAATGACATCTTTAAGTGCTTGAAGGTTTGTGAAAAAGTAGCTAATGATCCGAGTGTGCATGTTTCCTGCTCCTCTTTTAAGGTTCTAAGGGAGGCAAAAGAAAGAGAACTACAGCAGAAGACTGAGAACGTCGCCTCAGAAACTGAGAAGGTGGCTCATTATGGGATGTTGTTTGATGAGTTCCAAGGTCTGTCCCACCTGGAGGCCCTCGAGATCCTGTCTAGAGAGAGTGAATCAAAGGTAAACTCTGAGAGAGAAACTATCTGGTTTACCAGACACCTTTTAAGCCTAAACCTGGACTAAGATTAACATCCAATAGTGATTCTCCATTGACCCTGACATTTAGTTCAAGATTTATATTTATATTTTAGTCCGTTATAGGTAGTATGTTAATCTTTACTTAAACACATTTAATTCAATGTAAATAAAAACACTTTCCAGTGCTATCTTGTATATTTATAAAAGACCTTTGAAACATTTTCTTGTTTGTTTTTCTTGTTGCTGCATGCAGGTAAAGTCTGTGCTGACCACACTGTCCGGTGATGAGCTGGTCCAGCTAAGAGAGGAACTGGAGCAGATCAAGGAGTCATTCTCCCTGATGGAGTTTGATGACGAGGATGATGACGCAAAAGGTAAAGCTAAAGCCGAGACTGCAAAAACAAATGACAATATGCAAAGTATTTGCTTGGTTATCTTACCAGTGCCAGTTTTCACATTTTCTACAGTTTTCCAAAAATGAAAATAAATGTATATACATGTTTGTCTCTTTAGAGAATGATGGTGAAAACTTTGAAAAGGAACTGACAGACGATCTCAAAAAGCTTCACATATCGTCATCAGCCGAGAAGCTTTGCAAGGTATAAGTTTGGGTGTTTTAATAAGGGTTTTTGTAAGTTATTCAGATTTTATAACATTATGCATTCATACTAAGTGGTATTTCCTTAGGCCAGGCAAAATGCCTTCGACCGCATCACAGAAATGAAGTTGCCACATGAAGCCAAGCAGCGGGAAGACGAAGCAAATGAGCAGGAGCCAGCAGAGAACAAACACACAGCGGAGGTACAGAACATTCTGTTACTGTTTTTTTTTTACTGGCATTTCTTATCACATCAGTGCTGCAGGTGTGGAATGTGAAACTGGTTTTCTTAAATTATACACTGACCCAAAAACGATGTTCATGTTTGAACCATGTTTGAAGCAGGAGAAAATAGATTCTCAAAGGAATAGTAGTATATAGCCAACATTTGACCTTTGACTCAAAAATTGTTTTTTAAAACATACTAAAGTACATACAATAAAAAAAATAGTATGTACTTTTAAAAAAAAGTAATTGTTAATAAGATCATGAATGCATTTTGGTTATACCTTAAAGTTAAAATAACTGGTGAGATTTGTGAGTGGTGTTTTGTTGGTCCAAATAAAAATATGCTTTTTCTTCTTGGAATGAAATGTAATTGAAAGAGTGCCTGTGTTCAGATTCATTGTGTAAGAGAACAGAATACTTACATACAGTAGCGGCATACAATCGGTTAAGTATTTTCCATTCTTGTTTGAAGAGCTTCTTTGCTTGTATTCACTTAAAAGAGGAAAATCACAGAAGTGACTGGATGCAGTGTAACTGCTCCAGTGAGGGAGTGTTTCTCCACACAAGGACAAAATTCAGCTGATGAAACCATCAACTAAGAAAACGTGAAGCTATGCTGGGGAATGTAGAGAATAGAAATACTTTTTATAGTGTTTGTGAACATCAGTGGTGGTCAGTTTAGCATTATTTCAGGAACAAAATTCACAAATAGTAAGGTATTTTTTCTCATTACAAGTAGAGAGGCATAGAAAAATGTGATCTCTTGGTGTTTTCCCTGATCATTACAATAAAGTTTTAGAGCAATTATTTTTGAACCACCTGCCATTGTATTTTTTCTTTCTTTTGATTGTTAAATGATTGTTCTAGTTTAGTGAGAAGAAAGTTTTCAGAAATCATCTTGTACTAAACCCTTTCCTCCATAGGCTGCTCACGCTTCTGCTATCACAAGTCTGGCTGAGCTCACAGCCAGATCCATCGAACAGTTCCACAAGGTGGCAGAGATGCTGCTTCACTCTGATGCGAAGGAGGTCACTGCCCTGGAACAAGCCAAAGTCCTTTCACAGTAAGTCTCTTGTAATGAAGCATATAGATATAATTATATGAATGAAAGATTACATACAACATTGGTTTATGCTTCTTTTCAGAATCACCATTGTTCTCTGTAAGGAAATATCACTACTATCCAAAAGGTTTACAGGTTGTTTAACCACAATTGGAGTAAGTACACCACAACATTTTCTTATGATCTCTGCATGTTTTACATATTAATACATTCTGATATTTCTATAACAAAAAAATCTTTGTTGCAGTCAAATGAAAAAGGAGAGATCCTCAATCCCCTAATAACTGGAGTATTCCTGGAGGTTTGTTTGATGACGTTTATTTTCATAAACTGTTTGATTAAAGACAAGACGGTAACATAGAAATAATAATTTAAGCTGGTGGCCACAAATTAGACTTAAACCAAGATATACATCACTTATGTTTACATACCGTGGACTTAAAGGATAGTTGAGGATTTGGAGTTTGTTCATAATGCAAGTGATCACCTTAGCTAAACAGTTTGCCTTTTTATTTCCAGGCTTCTAACAGTGCATCATATATCCAGGATGCCTTCCAGCTCCTAATGCCAGTACTAGAGGTGTCTCACATCCAGAGGAGAGTTGACCGCTGACCACCCTTTACTGTGCCAGGCAGGGATCTCTTTTGAGTAAATACAGCAGATACTTTTGATGTGCTGAACAGAGCAACAAAGGGTTCAGAATTGGCTTTTCATTGTCAACATTGCCGTTGAAGTGTTATTGAGGGTTTTATATAATTCAGAATAATGTAAGTTATGTAATGCTGTCCTCTGTAACTGATTGTGTATAAAAGGGCATAGATATTTTGTCGTACAGAAATTGACCACTTATAAGCTTTAAATACTATCAGCTCTATTTTTGACATTTTGCAGAGAGAACTGCATACATGAAGCAGATCATAACAGTATTGTCTTAAAGGGAAGACAAAGGGAATATAAAACATACAGTATTTCATTTAGCATTGCCTGAATACTAAATATTATTGGTGTGAATTGTAATCTTAAGGATGGAATATTCAACATGTTCTAGGTGGCGGTTCTGTACAATTTGGTTGTAACATCAAAGAGTCTTTAAGTTGCACTCAAACAGTTTTTGGTGTTAATTGACAATAAACTCTTAGAAATAGGATAAATGTAAGATTTTTTCTGAGTGTGTGTATGCAGCATATTTACTCATTTTAGCAGGTTGTAGCAATAAATAAGCCTGCCTGGGGTTATTTATGGTTGTCTGTACATTCTGGTCAAAACTAGGGCTGTTTTCAAATTGGTCTACTACAGTGGTCACCAGGCATCATCTTGAAGATCTATTGTCCTGCCAGGATTAGCTGCAACATACATCTAACTTTTTTTCTCTGTCATCTAAAGAAAATATTTAGCTGCAACAGATGTAGTTGGAATTAGACTCTGTACAAAAGTAGATCTCCAGAATGTACGGAGTGTGAACAAAAGTAGTACACAGTATTTGACCAACAAGAATATCCTCAGTAAATCATACAGGAGTCTGGTCTCATATCCCAACATGCAACCCCATAATGCAATGCAGAAATGCATAGAGCAACAATTGTTAGTGAAAGGAGAGCTTAGAAAATGAGGCAAGAATTGGGATTGTTTGATTGATATAGGCCTTGATGTTGGTAAGGTCGTGTGAATGGTACACAATGGTTATCATGACACACTGAAAGCACGCTGAGGAGAAGACACTATGATGTTTAAAAAGTTTGCATCTCCAGCACCAGGGTTGATGACCACTTCTGTAGTCATCATTCAGAAGACCGGAGATAATAGCTTACACAAGCAGCAAGGATCAAAAATGTGTAGTGTGACCTACTGACAGATGTGTCTGTCTCTGTTTGCCAAGAGATGAGACTTCTCCATTGCTCTGTTAACATCATTAGAATAGAGAAGGCTACATTATGACCATAAGTTTATTGCATTATTTAAACCAGATTAACCCAGGACATACACCAATACTTCCTATGGTGGTGTGGACAATATTACAATGAGGTGTAACTCAAAATATTCAAATAAAGAAGCGTCCATAAACGAACCTATCTTGACATGACAAACCCAGAAAAACACTGGAATATTCACACATTTACACAGGACTACAAGGAAGGAGCTGGAGGTGAAGGAGATGCAGAAATGTTCAGTTGTTCTAACTTTTCTGTTAAAGATGCCTCTGTGTTTTCTGTGGGCTCTGTGAGGGGCTCCAGGAAGTGCCCACCCGCAACCTTCTTTCCAGTCAGTGGGTCGACCACCGCCCCAACTTTAAACACAATCTCTGCCAGTTCATGCTTGACGTGTTTAGATCGTCTCTCTGGTAAAGCCTTCAGCAACACAACGTCGCCAACAGTGCACTGCTGCAAGGCATCATGGGCAAAGTATGTCTTCCTTTTGTTATAATACTGAAAGCAAAATGAAAGAAAGGTTATAAGAACATAATACTATATAACCATGATACAAGTTTAAATACAGTTCTTTCTGAGGCTAAAGCATTTGCAAGAAGGGCTTGTTGCAGAAGCACAAACAGTATAATAAATATAAAGATAAGCAGGGCTGTCTTTTATATTTCTGAAAAAGGTATGTATTCTCCTGTAATACAATAATCTGACATGTATTTACTGCCCAGTGCTCTCATGTACCTTAAGCAAATATGGATCCAAAACAAGTCGAGTAACCCGAACTTTTGCTGTCTTCCTCATCTTGGTCCCAATCACGCGGCCGATGACCCATTTCGCATGGACCGACGACTGTTGCAAGGCCATGTTAAAGACTTGCAGTGCTCTGAAATTCACAAACTCATGCTTAAATATGACAGCATTAGACCAGACGTAGTAAGCGGACTCTGTTAGTATTAAAGAAAAAGTTTTATGCATTTTAGTTTCCTGAGAATTTTTATATTTTATACAGTCAAATATATTTTCTGTATAATGTAATTACTAGTATTGTTTGTTTTCATTTTGCCATATTGTTTCTACACTTTGTCTGATTACTCTTTAAGATCATACTTTAAACAAGAAAGGATATTTTCAAACCCCTTTCACGCGTGCAGGGTGTACTATAAAGTTGCATTCTGCTGTTGTTTAACCGTGGTAACAAGCGCGTTAACTGAGGAACTTCTACTTTGATGGAAAGACAAATCAACATTCACTTTAAACCTCAAAACAGTACCACTTCACAGTGGTGTTCACAGAAGTCAGTACTTCAGACCTCTGATTTGATGTCTACTCAAATTAGCTTTTTGGAAGCTAACAATTATTTGCATTGTAATTTCTCTCACATACAGGCACACAGAACACCTTACACGAAAGCTTAGTTAAACATGGTTTGCGTTACTGTTTTCTAAGAAAGCCAGTTAAACCAGGTGAGTCTAAAGTGTAAAGTAAAAGAGTGTTAAAGCGGTCTCACCCTGCTCTGAGTGTGTCCTGCGGCTCGGAGGAGGACGAAACGTGCAGCTCCGCCCTGAATGTCAAGACATGACGGCGCGCGGGCTGATGACGTCACATACGGCGTGCCAAACAGAACAGTTCACAGGTCTTCAGATCTCTAAAACCGAATATACACATAACATCATACAGGTGTTTGTATTTACACGCGCGCGCGCGTGTGTGTGTGTGTGTAGGTATAGCCATGGAAAAAATAAGACACTACTTTTCCCCTTTTTTAGTTCACTGTTTGTACAGTTTGCAGCAGTATGCGTGAGCGTGTGTGTGTGTGTAAAACGCACAGGTTGCTATTCTTTTCTGAAATGTTGCTGTGTGAGCTGTGTTAAAAATAAGAAACGCCTCCATATGTGTTGTGAGAGCAGTAAGAGTGTAAAAGTGTTGTGCAGTTTAACATTTCCAAGGTACAATACATGATTTATATGCATTATCTTTACATTTTCTCCAAACATTTTTTGTTTGGAATGTTAAATCAAGTGTGGTCAATAGTGTATAAAACAACAGTGACATGCACATTTTACACAGACACACTCCCACACATTATAAAAGCAAGAACCAGAAAACAAAATGCTGTGGTTTCTAATTTATTTCCAACCCCCAGCATTGGGCTGATAAGCCATGGGACTGTGTTCTCTGGAGTAAACTTTTGGGATGAGTTGGAGGGCTGTAACCTCACAATTGTTCTTGTGGCTGAATACAACCAAATCCTCACGGCAGAATCATTGTTAGGCTTGGATGCCAGGGGTTACAGCCCTGAATGTTTTACGAATAGCCTGGATCTCAAAAATGTGGCACACAGTCATATCGAGAGCACTCCCACGTCCATTCGCAATTGGAAACTCGACACCATCAACAAATCAAAACTGTTTACAAGATTTTAAGGACGCCTTTGCCTCACAGCAATGTACAACATATTGACCCCTACAAACTATTGCACATATGTGGTGTAAACGAAGCAGCAGCATACTGTAAAGTTTGTAAACTAAGCACTCAATCCATCAACAATCCTGATCACAGGCCCAAAAACTGTTGCATCCTGAAGTGAAGAATGTGAATTAGCTTATTTAACTAAAAGTTTAATCCATAACTGATCCGCTTATGAACATTAACGTAGCCAGATTGACTGTATCTCATGACATAGTTATTCTATTTGCTGCGAAATAGGTAATTTGTTAAAGCTCTTCATGGATCTCGCACTAAATTAAACCATAGGACAAAGTCCTATGTAAGCAAAGTACTTTCGTCTGTGCATGTTCCAAATCTCTCATAGACTTTTTGGCTTGCAGTTCTAATTGGCGAAGGCTCAAGAGGGATTTGGCCTTTGTTAAGCAGAGAGATGTGTCTAAAATAAGGTAACAGGTCATACCACGCTGTAATGTGTGTTCAACATGGCAAGAATAAGTAATCCCTGGATGGGAATTGGACAAGTGCCAATGCAACACAATCTGGAATTAATCAGAAGCACACAGAAAACATAGCCTGTTGCTATGTGATTCCCATTTAAGGCAGTGCAGTGGGGATAGTTAGGGCAGAGTTAGATCTCCATCAGTCTTAAATGGGTCTCTCATATGTTATTATGTCATATACAACCAATGCGCACAGGACAGATTACATTTTTGCTTGAGTCAAGACAACATATATTACAGGCAACATACTTTCAGTGACTTTCCACTGTAGATTCAGGCCTATAAGCAGGTTATGGACAGAGCTGTAGCCATACACCTCAAGCAGTTTGTGGGTGCTATTTTTATATGTGCCATTAACAAGCAATTATAATGCAGACATACCACAGGCAACAGCTTTTCTACAATAGACTAAACTACCAGCAAGCATTCTATTTATGGAAAAGCTGTAGAGGCTCTTGACCACTCACAGCCAACAAAGCCTTTATGGCATTTGACTTGCTTGTTAATTCTCTTTAGGTAACCGCTTCAAAAATTCATACTCCCAAGGGTCTGACTGTTAAATCTGAACACTGTTGTTCTTTCGCAAGAGTGGAGGAGGGAGGTAAGTGTGTGATAAGACAGCAGAAGCAGGATAAGTAAAAGGAGAGGTTAGCGAGCAGGAAACAGCCTGATGTACATGCTGGTATGAAAAGGGGTGTTACGTATAGCTTGGTTATGGCTCATATTCTCTGGAGGACCATGGCTTACCGGTGTTTTTCCCAAAGTAATGGAAACCCAGCTCAAACAATCTTCAGTGACTGCTGTGATTGCCATCTCCTCTCACATTATAAAGTGGCCCCTTATAGTCTGCATTTAACCCAATTACCAAGTGAAGCAGTGGGCAGTGGGCAGCCAGCAACACAGTACCCAGGGAGCAGTGTATGGGTATGGTATTGAATTGTAAGCCTTAATATATTAAGCACGGTGGAGTTAGATTTTTGCAGTCTGCAGTGGTCACACCGATTTTAAAGAAACCTTCTCAGATGTCAAAAACTGCAGAATAGTATCACCTCTCTCCTTCCTTTCCAAAAGATTGGAACGTGCTGTGTATAACCAAATCAACTTTTTTCTTTCTCAAAACAGGCTTCAGGACCCTCACCAGTCCGGGTTCAAGATTGCAAACTCCACTGAAACTGCTCTACTCTCCGAAGAACTTCATGCGGCTAGATGAGTAAACCTGTCTGATCCTCCTTGACCTCTCTGCTTCCTTTGACACAGTCAGTCATCAGATCCTCCTCGCCACTCTCCTCAACCCTGGGACCAGGTAGTATGGCAAGGCACCCAGTCTGCTCCACGAAGATTATCCACTGGTGTTCCACAGGGCTCGGTCCTTGGACTGCTTCTCTTTTCTTTATACTGGGTCTCCCTGGGGATGTAATAGCCTCACATGTTTTTTTCTACCACTTTTATGCAGATGACACTCAACTTATTCTCTCTTTCCAGGTCTCAAAAGGCATCTCAGACTGTCTGGCTGACATCTCATCTTAGATGGTGGCCCACCACCTCAAACTGAACCCCAGCAAGACCGAGCTCCTCTTCATCAAAGGGAGTCCTTCACCAAGCTCCTGGAAACTCGGTTATTGTCCCTTCTATGAAGGTAAGAAATCTTGGTGTTATGCTAGATGATGCTGTCTTTCTCACCGCAGGTTGACCAGATCTCCAGAACATGCAGATACCTTCTCTTCTACATCAGAAGAATCTTACCCTTTCACACCACGAAAGCTATGCAGATACTTGTCAGGTCTCTGATCATCTCCAAACTGTACTACTGTAACTCTCTACTGGCTGGACTTCCACTAAAGGTAAAAAAAACACTTGAGCTGATTTAGAATGCAGCTATGAGGTTAGTCTTAAATGTTCAGACACCTCTACACCTTTACTAGGTAACATTCACTGGCTCCGTGTGGCTGCTCGCATTAAGTTAACACTTGCTTTCAAGGCCAAGAATGGACTGGCACTATACATGAATGCCATAAATGTAAATGTAAGTTTCATAGTCACTTGAATGCATTCTTGAGTGCTTATCACTGAATGTATATAATCACAATAAAAAAAAATATTATAATATACAACAAAACAGGCAATTTTTATATTGTTATATCAAGTTCATACAGGTGCTACCGGAGCTACTGTAGAATGGACTAGGTGGATCAACCTAAGGTCAAATTTGTAGTTACAATCTACATACACTGAAGCTAAGACACGTAAGACACGTTTGGTGTATTGGAAGATTATTAGCAAACAATTAGCAAACCTCATGCAGCTGCATTCATAATTCATCAAAACATGATGTCTTAAAAAGGCTTGTGGCTGTGGGTTCTTGCATAAAATTCTAACTATGTACCTTTAGTGCACAGTGAACATCAGACAAATCTTGGCTAATGCACTACATTTTAAATAAGGGGAATCAGTTTTTGGCCAAACCACCACAGGATTTTTGTAGAAATATTACTTGTAAGACGGGCAAAAAAAAGCTTGTTTGATGGATTTGCTCCCACTATTACTAGACATTAAAAGGATAATAATAAATGATCTATTTACGTGTGCTCTGTGTTTACACCGGTCCCAACAGGTGACTATTGCAAAGTGATGTCATTGTCTCCCTCAAGCAACATGAGGTCAGTGTGGAAACACAGGTCACCAGGCCGAGAAGCATAAATCATTTATTAATTACTTGAATAATATTTTGCTCACTTAGATCACCTCGTGGACCTCAGCCTATGAAAGTTTCCTCCTATGTCATGCTCACGACAACAAAAGCTGCTCTATTTCAGGGAAGTGGCACATGCTCATGTAGGCCCCAAATACAGGTATGTATGTTACTTCTAGAATAGGCTTGATCACACCATGAAAACAGGCCTGCATCATTATGTTTAACATAAGGAATTTCCCTTTGTGCTGGGTTACATGCCTGCCAAGTGTGAATACCTCACAGTCTTTATGGACTTGGAGGGGGAAGGCATGGTATTGAAATAATGTTGGAAGAGAAGTGCATACAGAAACACACACACACACACACACACACACACACACACACACACACACACACACACACACACATTATATATTATATTCCTGGGAGGCACTTAGAAGACACATAGCTTGAACAATAGTACTGTACCATAAGACCACCCTTATAAAGGGCTTATAAATAATTTATAATCAGATTGTTAGGTTGTAGGCAGATAATAAATCATCAATAACTGTTGGCATACGTTGATGCAGGCTCACGGTTTAGAAGGTCTCAGATCTCAGAGCTTATCTTGACTCTTTCTCTGGCAAAATGTTAAACCCTCAGCTTCACCAGGTATTTGTTAACATGCTCATACCATTAGAACACCAAATCTGGGCAAATAGTGAACAGACAACTGTATGACATCTGTTTTTCACTGCATATTAATAATTTATAAATGGTCCATAATCTAATTAACATGAAATATCTTTCTGAAAGGCAGATTTCAGAGCAGTGGTCTTACCTACAAAGACCAGGTTTTCATTCCAGTCAACCAGAAGTACACTCGCTTTAATCAGTTGGTCAGCTGAGTTATATGAGGTGAGCTTCTGTACGTCTGATGTGAAAACTTGCCGATACACCAGACTGTTTGGTTCACTTCAACCTTCTCTGAATGACATTTAATTAAAAGGAAAGGAAAAAATGGTGGAAAACTCCCTTAATGCTTGTGACACAAAACAGTTCATTGGAATGAGGGATTCTCTCTCTGAGCAATGTTAATGGTCTATGGAGGCCAAGCAACAGTCTCTTTTGCCTGTGCCATAATCTTGTGATACTGAGGTTCAAACTTAATGAAGTTTGACAGGCTACATCACTGCCATCTCCTTAGAACACACACCAAATCCATAATGAGTGCTTGTTAAGCACCCTGGTCACATGACACACACATGGTCCTCCCAACCGGGTCCATCTGGTGATGACATGCACGAGGTCCCCACATCACCCAGTATATCAGGTAAGTGACTTACCTTCACTGCTCAGTCATTGAGTCACCCATGCCACTTCAATGGCCAACTGAATGGCTAATGAATGGCTAATTGTAATAACACTTTATTGGCTTATTAATAAAACGTATCCAGTTTCAAACAAATCAACCATAATATGTCACTGTTTTTCTAGCATGATTTGATCTATCTTCAAAATTCTTTTTGTATTTGAACATTTATATAACAGTTGCAACTCAAATAGTCCTCTTTTACCTGTTAAAAGAGTCAAATCATTCAGTCTTTACTCAGAGAAGTTTGCACATAATGCTTGGACCCTGCTGATTGTCACTTCTGTTG
Organism: Phenacogrammus interruptus; assembly: GCA_037974425.1. NCBI lineage: Eukaryota > Metazoa > Chordata > Actinopteri > Characiformes > Alestidae > Phenacogrammus > Phenacogrammus interruptus. Next base: position 2,454,574 of record JBBPCW010000022.1, on the reverse strand, counting down.
TGGTCATATCGGGCTTCCACAATTGGTCCACAATTGTTCCCAAAAAACTCTTTTTATGCCGTGATTGGTGTATTATTAAAACGCCATTGGTGTACTATTACATTTATTTAACGAATTGCGAGGGTTGTTATCCGCTCCCAGATCAGTTGAGCGATGGAGAGGGATGCTCCGCTGTGCTCAGTCGAAAAAGTTTTTTTTAAATGATGAAACAAAGCGAGTTGCTTTGGAGTTGTTTTATTGTGTTTTGAGCAAGTTTTGTCAAGTATTTGGTGCACGAGGACCGGAATTCTTATTGTTTGAACTGAATGGTGAACCGAGGGTCGGAGCGAGTCGGTTAATCAGATTGTTGAATTCAAAGAGGTTTGACACATGCATAATATAAAATCTGTGTTACTGTTTGAAAGTAAGTTTACATATTTTACTTCTCTGACACATGAAACTTCAGAGTCCTAGCTTTGAAATGAGTCCAACTGCAAACAATAATAACTGTTTTAAAGTTGGTACTGTAAATTCCAAGATGGCCACCAAAATAGGGTTGAAAGCTAACAGTGGGCCTTGGCAACATGATGGATAGGTGGGCCTTAATGCTGAAAAGGTTGACAACCATTGGTCTACTGCACAATAGCGTTGAATGTAATCAGCCTTCAGACATATTTTAAGTTAGCAAAACTGCCATACTTATTTTTTCTTATGTAATGTGGAAATTTTAATCAAGTTTAATCAAATTATCAGAATTTTAAAATGAGGCAAGATGTCCTCAAATTTTTGACAGGGCTCCTCTCTCTCTGTGTTTGTGAGGCCAGTCTCTGTTTACATTTTCACAAGCTGCTAGCTCTCAATGCAGCACAGTCTCAAACCAATGGAGCTTCTCACATTGCAACCAGACGATATGTTGTAACCACTACAGAGTGTGTATTCAGTCTGAAAGTTAGTGCTAACGCCCCAAAACAAATAAGTCATCCAAATATATGCAAATCATAAAAAGACCAAATATCAACTATGCACTTCTCTCTAACTTTAACTTTGGCAACTTGCATACACATCTTTCTTCCAGGGCATTTTGAAATTGTACATACAGTAATCCCCCGCTTTTGACAGGGGTTACGTTCTTAGAGCACCTGTGTATAGTTAAAAACTGTGTTTTGAATTAAAAAAAGCCAAAAAGGCTATTTATTTAGTGGAAACCCTAAATATGCCCCAAATATGCTCCCAGAACTCTTTAATTTCCTTTTAAATTAGTCTAATGCATAAAATGTAAAGGCAAATAAATAATCATAATCAGAAAACTAGTGCTTAAAAAAATGTTTTATTATTTCATTAGCAGTTAGCATTAGCACTGTGCGGCAAGCTGAAACAAAGACTCATACACAAAAGAAACGCTAAAATAACTCGCTCTACCTACATGTTTAGACAGGGCACAGCTTACGAATTGAAAATGGGGTAGGGGGGGGTGTTAAAACAGCAAAATACAAGGACAAGACATGGAGCAGTCATGCTACAGCAGGCTTCTACTTCTTCTTCTTTTTATGGCAGTTGACAACTTTTCTGTGAATTACCGTCACCGTTGTTACCGTTGTCACTGAGTTATTACTTTAATTTTTGTTTGTTGACTTTGTAGCCTAAATTAAATTGATCAAGATGGACACAGTGAAAAAAAAAACTCCTGAAAACCTTTGTGATGCATGATCTCAACATCATCAGTGCCTTGTTTGGTGGCAAACTTGTGAAAAAAATGGAAACTTCTGGAAAGTTTATTGTAACACTGATGTATTGTCTATTTATTGTATTGTCTTGGATTTACATCCCATTCACACAGTGTTAAATCGCTTAAATGTCTATTTACTGTATTGTTTGTGTCATTCTTTGCACTCCAGTTTTGCTAACTGTCTCCTGTGTAATATCATACTTATGGTGCAATACTAGTCACTGTTACATTATTTTACTGTTACATTGGCGTTGTCCATGCAAAAACATCTTATCACACTATGTATGTATTCACAGCTGCTGATGATAATGAAGTAACTCTGAACCTTAAACCTTAACATACAAAAATGCCTGAATTAGGTTGACATAGCACATTTCCATGTGTTGGCCACAGTATTGCCAAGTACATTCATCAGTTATTTAAAGTAAACACAGTTATCAACAGTTATTAGCCCACATTGCTCTATACAGAAGCCCCTAATGGTCAAATCTTATGAAGAAGTTTAGCAATATACCAGATATCAACCATAATCATTCAGAGTTTTAAGTGTTTTTTTTTTCTCAAATCATCCAAATGAATTTCAGGACCATATTGTCACGGCTGAGGCCCAGTAGGGGCCACCGTGTTTTCTTTTCGTTCTGTCCTGTGCCATGTGGTCTTGTTTTGGTTAGTGTCACGTGTTCTAATTTCCCCACCTGTTTCCTGTTTGTCATTCCCAGCTGCCCCGTGTTATCTGTTGTATTTAAGGTCTGTGTGTATGTCTCATCCTTGAAGATTCATTGTCCTCATGTACCCTTATCCTTATTTTCACCCTGTTCCTGATTTTGTCCGTGTCTGAGAATAAAACCCCCACAATGGATCATCGTGTTGACGCCTGCTCCTTTCTACGAGGCAGTTCGCGGTCCAGGGTGTTTACACCTCACCTGGATCGCGACACATATATTAAGAATTTACTGTTGTTGGTTTGGTCAGTATAATGTATATTGAATATCTATTTTTAGAGTTCTGTTTGTTTGTTTATTTATTTTTTTTTCATCTTTACTTGATTTCACCTTTGCTGCATTCTTAGTTATGACATTGTTTTGCTCTTACAACAGAGTGCTACCACAAAACCTTACATCAGGGTCCTGCAACTAAACTCATAATCCTTGTGGTGCTTGGCCCCACTGTTATCATACAGGAATCTGTTGGCCCTGCCAGCATAGCTGTTAAACATGAGATATCCCCTCATAAGTTTCTGTACAAGGCCCTGGGTTCAGCCACGCAAACAAAAGTTATATTAACTGTCTGTGAACCATGTGCATTTTCCTTGCACCACTGAAACCCTGAAGAGAAACTGCCTTTGTGATAGATTTTTAAAGAACATGATGTTGGTAATATTACAAAACAAATGAAATAATTAAATCAACCTTTTATTTTGTGGTTCACCGTGGTACTGCTGTTTTAATGAAAGATACAGTTTGAGTGAAACCAAATGTTATTGAATGATATTTGGACTGCTGTATCTGTAAAGGCTTTTCTCAAGGGAGCATATCTAATTGTAGACATTTAGATTTTCTTCTCTGCTGGCGATTCTTGTCAAATTTCCAGATTTAATAAAGTATGAGTCGAGTCTAGCAAGCAAAGCAGACATTTAGATAAAACACTCCTTTTTGGTAGATTTGTTGAATCAGAATATGGAGAAGTTTTTAAATGTCTCACACTGCTAGATGTGTATTATCCAAAAATAAAGTATCCTTGACACTTAATCTGTATCCTTTTCTGTGTTTAGTGTAAGAGCTTTTATTTTGACATGTCTGAGCACACCGGTCTTGAGGTTGTGGTTGTATTATCCGTTTCAGCTGACCGGAGTGCTTAGTTAAAGTGATGTCCAAAGTGGCACCGGTGGGCTTTTGCCATTTGGGCATGGCTCCTTGGCCGGATGGAGTCTGTGTAGCTCTATTTTCACTTGGTCCACAGTGATGGTGATGGACGGTGAGTTGGTGTCAGAGTCATCATTGGCAGGAGAGGCGCTGGAGTCTATAGTAGGTGAGATGGTAGGATGGGAAGAGAAGTACAGTGGAGAGAAGCGTTCTCGCGAGGCACTGATGGAGAAAGCTGGAAGAGTGTTGGGTGCCATGAAGGTCATGCTGGAGCTGGAGGAGATGCTGGGCTGTGGCCTACTGTCAAACCTATTAAAACCAGATTCAAACCAATAGCCCTTTCAACATCTCCATGAGTTCACTGGCTGCTAGACTTGTTTTCTTGGCCCTCCATATATCCCTGGTGTTGTTCTGTTGCAGCTTTCCTCCTTTTTTCTCCGTTAACATCACAGACAAAAATCTTTATATGTTCCCAACACACTAAACAATAACAATACTTTACAAATGTCCTTCAGTCTGAATTACACAGCAATTATATCACCTTTTTTATTGGTGTTAGGATGTTTCTAATTGTAAAGTAGAACCCATTTGTATTGTCAATCTTACACCATGTTTTCCATGAACTCGAGCATCCCCTGACATACAGCAAGAAGGAACACCTCTTCCTCTCCGGGGCCTCTTCTCCTATGTCCCTTTATTTACAATGGGTGACCTTTTACCCTTTAATGTAATTCAATATGTGCTCATAGATAACAGTCAGAACACAAAGTAACATTCAAGCAATAAATTATGCTCATGTGTCATCGTTCTCCACTGGGAGAGAATGATTTGTTCCAGAGTCAGAGGACTAAGTTTTAAGTGTATTTAACCACAGAGAGCTTGGCAGTTTGTTTTGTACTTTTCCCAGAAAGCATAATTTTAGGCCTCTCTATTTATCGCAATTTATGACTTTTATACTGATGAACTTATATATCATATATATGTTAATGCAATGCTTTGGCCATTTCCGCATTTTTCACATTAAAAAGCATTCAGTCAACCAAAATTTTGGTGTCTAAAAGTAGCTTCAAACTGACACATTGAGTTTACAGGTTAGCATGATGCGAACTGCTTGATCATTTTAGCTTGAGACATGAACATGTACAAACATTAGATGTGTCCTGAATGATGATTGATGGCCATTAAAGCTTCAAATTTAATATCCAAAATGTGACATATTTCAGAAGTGGTGATCACAAACCAAGATGTATATATGTATATACAGCAGATATAGTTAATATCTCCAAAAAAGCAACTTTACTTTGAGTGAATGCAAGGGAGCAGGTTAACCACACAGTTCATCTATGAACACTCTCACTAGAGAGTAGAGATTTGCCCCAGGAAGCGACATTCTTATTCACACACACAGACAAGAGCAGAGACTGGAGTATGTCCAGTGATGGTAAAGATGGTTGAGACTCAATGACTGAGCGATGAAGGTGAGCCTCTTACCTGTTTATATACCAATATACAATTTTATTTGAAGCAATTTTGACAGGCTTCTACTAGTCCATTAATTAGGACCTTTTTTCACTTGATAAACAGCAACTGGTAATTATTAAAAACAACAAGAACAAGAAAGAAAATCAGCAGAAATTGGCATACACGGTTTTGATCTGACAGTGACGTTATCTAAACACATTGGGTGTAACACTCTCCTCCACCCCCAGGAATAGTGACTATTAACACTACACTCACCAACATGTGTAACATGATAAAACTGCATGTAATTCTGGATAATAACATTCTACAATGGAACAAATGTAACTCAAATGTAACGTTTATATTTATATAAATGGGGGGTGCGGTGGGATTTTAATTGTCACCGTTAACGCCGTTATCGCGAAGATTCCATGCGATTAACAGCGTTAATAAAAATTAATCGATGCCCACCTCTAATATATATATA
>JBBPCW010000022.1:2438801-2448959 GCA_037974425.1 Phenacogrammus interruptus | reverse complement strand
GAGTAAGACAACATGCATAAAGAGGATGATGTGGACAAAATACTCATTTGCCTAATAATTCTGCACTCCCTGTATGTATATATAAATAAGCGACTGGTAGCCTGGTGGTTATTGAATTGCCCTGTGATCAGAAGGTCATGGGTTTGAATCTCAGGACTTCTAGTTACACCACTGAGGTAACCTTAAGCAAGATACCGTCACCACACACTGTTCTCTGGGTACTGTATTCCTGGTTACCCGCTGCTTCACTTGGTGAATGGGTTAAATACAGAGAAAGAATTTCACTCTGTTCATACATGACAAATGAACACTTTACACTTCATTGTTCCTGGAGAAAACTCCTGTATACAGCAACAGAATTATTTTTCTGGTAATTGTTTTTGTAATGTGTGGGAGTGTCTGTGTAAAATGTGCATGTAACTATTGTTTTATACACTATTGGCCACACTTTTGGAGAAAATGTAAATATAATGCATATAAATAATGTATTATATCTTGGAAATGTTAAACTACACAACACTGTTACATTATTTTACTGCAACAATTTAAAAAATACATCTGTTACAAAACTATGAAAGTATTTATTTAGCATTCAAACAATGCACAATATAAAATACACTTTAAAATAAAATATTTTTCTTGGTCCCACTCATGAATATCCTAAAAGTGAGATAACTCAAATATTATACAATTAAATATCTGCATTTTAATATTCTGAACTAAGTGCATGAGCACAGTGGATTCAGAACAAGTGCTTTAAAACTGCTGAAAGATAAACAGCTTTTCTTTTTAGACCTTTAACAGAGAAGCGTATTAAAAAAGACTCACTGGAAAACTTTCCTGCCTTTTCAGAAACACAGATGGAGTGGGTGTGCTTGAAGGGTCTCGCCTCTTCTGCAGTCCATCGGGATGTTTTGATTTTATATGATAAATTAATCCCAACGTTGAGAGTCTTTGCGGATGCAACCCACCTAGAAATTTCAGCATTGCACACGGCTTTCCGTGTGTGTTTCTCATAATTTTCGAACTGCGTCCACATGGCAGACATGTTGACTCTAATCCAATCTGACGCGTGCAGGTCACAGTTTTCCATTTTGTCATCACTGTTTCAATCGCGTTAAAAATATTTTTTGCAATTTTCAGTTAAATTTTCGGTGGGAAAAAGCAGTCTCTCATTTTTTTTCCCATGACTGTATGTGCGTATACTCGTGTCTATATATGTATGTATGTGACCACATTTATCGTAAAATTTGTGGTTTATTTAAGAAAATGTTTGCTTTACTTACACTTGACATAGAGAGGATCACCCAGACAGTGGAAATCATCAAGCATACAGTTGGCATTGAGGAGAAGGGAGTCAAACTTAAGCTCTCTATTGTGGACACACCAGGGTTTGGAGATGCTGTCAACAACACAGAGAGGTGATGACATTTTCAAATAACATCAACTGTCTGCGTGAAAGTTTTTTGTAATTCAGGGCTTGGATTGGAGAAGTGTACTCTAACTATAGTTCCTGGGTACATTTTTGTTAGCTGGCGTCCAGTGGTGGATTATATCGACCAGCAGTTTGAGCAGTACTTCAGGGATGAGAGTGGCTTGAACCGTAAGAACATTCAGGACAACCGAGTTCACTGCTGCCTCTACTTCATCTCACCTTACGGCCACGGGTAAAAAGAAAACAATAAAGTGCACGATTACCAAATGGCATGTTTAACCAAAAAAGCATTTAATTATTTAGTTAAGTCAAAAAACAGTATATTTTACTCTTTCTTTAGTCTCAGACCGATTGATGTGGAGTTCATGAAGGCACTACATGAGAAGGTTAACATTGTACCTGTTTTGGCTAAAGCAGACTGCCTCACACCAATGGAACTCACACGAAAGAAATTACAGGTGTCAGTTGTGTTATACATTCTCTGTTAAACATATTACAGTAAAACATGTGTGTTATGGCACAGAACACATGAAGAGAGGCTTTTTTGTAATTTCTGCCCTCCAGATTCGAGAGGAGATTGAGACATTTGGGATCAACATCTATCAGTTTCCTGAATGTGACTCGGATGAGGATGAAGAATTTAAACTCCAGGACCAAGAGCTCAAAGTTAGCATCGTTAAAGTAATCCAACAAACCTTTTAATGGCTCCATTAAAATTGCAGTGAATGTGACTCCAACTGTCCTTCATTTGATGAACCTTCTTAAAGGATTTTTTTCAGCACAATCTCTTTCTGCTTCAGTTATAGTATATGGTTTACCATGGAATTATTTCCATGTATTTTCATTTTCCTGTATTTAAGAAGGAACGTACAATTAATTGACCCAAAACACTCTATAGAAGTCATTAAGAATCTGCCAATATCTGCAGCCCCTATTTCCTCTGCACTAAAAGCTGGAGCCAACATGTACATTTACACAAAAGCATTATGTAATTTGTCTTCCTTTAGCTTAATACAGCCTGTGCCTACAAGGCATTAATATAGTGTGTTTTTCCGTGTGCAGATGAATGTCTAAAAGTATGTGCATTCATGTAGTGATTTTCCTAAAAGTAAGGTTAATACATACAAATATAGCAATGAACTAATATCCAACACTAACTTTAGGATGAAAGGTTGAACATGAGGCAGAAGGAAATTAGGTTGAAAAACTCTACTGACTCACTTCCAGATAAATATTCTGTTAAATTGGTGTAAATAAGATGCTTTATTCCCAAATCTAGTTTGATGTCTATCACAGTTTGTTGAATTTCTGGTTTAAACAAATCTGGTTCAATTCACCTGTAATTGCCAGGTTTGGTGATCTGTGTTTACCCCAGTTCTCCATGACCAGATTTGGACACTGCTTTACTTATAATAAAAAAAAACCTCTCCAAAAATAACATTGTATGATAAGGTAATTTGTTCTTTCCCCTCTGTAGGATAGTATTCCCTTTGCTGTAGTCGGCAGTAATGTTCTCGTGGAAAGCAAGGGCAGGAGGCTACGAGGCCGAATGTATCCCTGGGGTGTGGTGGAAGGTATTGAAACCCATTATACTCCCGTTCTAATATTAATTGTTAAATAGAATATTTGCCCAAGATTTCTTAGCATGAAAGTGGAACCTTTCCCAGAATTGAAACAATAGGAAACCATGAGCGCCCAGTCTGACTGTGTTATTGACTGCTCAGTTATATATGATTTAATCACAAGCTCATTTCACAAGTAAATGGTCTGTGTTTAACTGCACTGTTCAACACTGATTGTGAAGTTACTGCTGTTTCAGTGGAGAACCCTGCCCACTCTGACTTCCTGAAGCTGAGGAACATGCTGATGCGCACACACATGCAGGACCTAAAGGATGTGACGCGGGAAACGCATTACGAGAACTACCGTGCTCAGTCCATCCAGAGGATGACACGCATGGTGGTCACAGAGAGAAAACGCAGGTCAGAACCCAAAATACCGTGGTCATCATCACTCATCCTGAAGAATTAGGATCCAAACACATTCAAACTGTCTGAACTGTATCTCCTGAAAACTTCAATAAGTCTGAACAATCAGGTTTCTTCAGTGTTGTGGCTAGACTTTTCAATAAGATTAGTCTGAACATTGTTTCTGGTTGGTTGTGATGGCCATCGCATTCCGTAGAATGTCCGTCCCAAACCTACATGACTGCCCATATAAGTCAGTCCCATATTGACTGCTAGGAAAGGTCAGTCATTTTTTAATACATCTTATACCCATTTTAAAAAAAAGATAATTTTCTGTTCTTTTTAAAGACGAGTTTAATTTAGTAACCTACCATTCATTCTCCAATCTCTATGGTCCAAATATGTAAAGTAAGCATGAACAGCACATTTTTCTTTGGGTTCCAAAATGGGCCTACAGCTAGCTCTCCTTCTCATGTCAATAGTAAAATACGAGTGTAAAAATCCAATATGGTTGTTGTTGTTGGCTTGACTTCAAGGGAGAAAAAATAAAATACAAGACACATGTACAAATAAAAATATGTCCAACATATCTGACATATTAGTGGAAGAGTTTCAGAGCCCTAATTTAGGGTCACTGCTTTTTAAGGAACATGTATAATTGTCTCTTTTTAATCTCTCCTTAGTGGTTTGACCACAACTTGAGCAACTTGAAATGACTTAAAGCAAAAAAAAAGGTTGACATTTGTCACATGGGGTGGGGAGATGGGGGTCCCATTCCACAGTTGTGGCTCCAAGGTGATGTAGCACATGGAAATCAAGGCTAGGGCTAGATGGAGAGGAAGGTTTGTTACCACGAACTTTTATAAACAAATAATAAAACAGATAAAAAATGATCACACCCATTAACTGTTAAAATCAATACAAAAATAAAGAGAAATTCAAGTTTTTCTACTGATGCTCAGAATAGAAGCTTCTTGTGTTTGTAAGCTTAAGGCTTTAAACCTGGTCTTTTTTAATAAGTGAGGATATATTCACTTGTCTTTTCTGTCTCTCCACTCTTTTTAGTCTGTGTAGTCATTTGAGAGACAGCACCTCAGACTTACCTCTGGTGCCTGTGGACGATGAAACGGAGCGCCTCATATGGGAAAAAGATGAAGAGGTAAGAAAGTACAATGGGCTTAATAAAGTCATTAGGGCTACTGACTGGCAACTCTAGCTTGTTCTCCCGGGGGGTGGGTTGAGGGGGAATCATGGAAAACCTTCAACTGCGTGTTCTCTGACCATTATTGTAGTAGACTTTAAAGCACTGTGCAAGACAACCTGGAAAATAATTTAGTTCTGTTTTATCATAGCAGTATGTGGGTTTTGGCCAGTAAAACACATTACAGTGCTTTGTTAAGGAATCGGTAAGTGAAAACCTTGATATCATCTGAGATAAACTACGAAAATATGTTTGGAGTCCAATTTTTTCCTCTGTAGATCAGCATTTGAGGTAATATTGCTAAAAAAACTGTCAAACAGCTGCCTGTTTTTTTTTTTAGTCATACTTTGTCCTAAACCAACCTGAACAGTCAGAAACACCTTAAAAAAATAGCTGTATGCAGTATGAGTGGGTGGAGAAAGTTTTGGGAAAGTATTAACAGAAAAAAAATGGGTGACGATTGACTTCTAGTCTTTGTTAGCAGTACCAGCTGTGAAAGTCCAGTGCCAGACTGAAGATGTAACATTTGTACTCAAAAAATATTTCGTCTACATTTTGTCTAGAAAATTCTGTAAATTTGATGTCTTGACTTTAGGAAAATCAAGGTATTTTATAATACATTGTAAAGGAGAGTTTATGTACACAAAGTATTCTGTATGCGTTACTTGACTTGATCCCAAAAAGAACTGCTTCTTCAGTTCCAGGCATTTGGGGTTTGAGAGTTGGCTCCAAAGTTTTGGACTTGACTCTGAATTGTGAGATATTCTGTTGTCACAAGTTCAGTTGAATTTTACCTGAAGGAGATAACAGAGGAGAGTTAGGTAAATACCCCTCTTATGCCCCTAAGGTTTCAACTTTGCATTGCTTCTTAATTGCAAAGGTTTAAATGGAAGAATCTTAAAAAAAATCTTAGAATTAGTTACAATTTTCTGATTACCTTTTTAAAAATGTGAACCTATACGGTATAAAACAGAAAATTATACTAGGCGGACCATTGAAGTTTTTGACTGAATGTGATTTAGGTTTCATCTTTGTTTCCTGCAGCTGCGGAGAATGCAGGAGGTGCTTCAGAGGATTCAGGAGCAGATGCAGCATGGACACTGAAAAAAAGAATGTAGACTCAGAGATCTGACAGGTTATTTGTGTGAAGTGTAGGAGACAGTCAGCATCCAGGAATTACCCGACAGTACAGTTTACTAACACAAACACAGTTACTGCCGGTGAAAAATATTCCCATGGCTCTCTGAAACCAGAGGAAAGATTCTGTTGAAATGAAAATTGGAAATTTACAGAGACAAATCTCTATCAATTAAAAATTGGTGAATTTGATCCAATTAATACACATTATAGAATGTTTGTTATTGCATAAAGTCAAAAAAGCCAATGCTGTTGATACTGAATGCAGATTAAAAGAGAAGGTAATTCATTGCAGAATGTCCAAGTGGTAAACATAAATTGTGTAGCTTTCATCCAAGTCGTTGACGTGTGTTGTAGATTTAAATATACATTTTAAGTTATTAGCTTCTTTGTGAAACAGAATCTCAGAAAATATAATTAAGGGCTAAGGATATGTGGATTCTATGTTTTCTTGGCAATGTTTGATAGAGATGTATGTAAATATGCTGTTTTTACATTATATGTACATTTTGTTATACAGTAGACAAACTTAACACAATAGTTTTTGAGTCATTTATGTGTTCACTTTGTGTTTTAATGTGATTTGTGTGTTAGATTCAGTACCTTTTGGATTATGTATTGTAATCCATTAAAAAAAGGGCTGGACAGTCTTGTAAAGGTCATAAGATTTATTATGAATAATCATTATGGTTTTTAATTAATCTAGCATATTTCAACATTACTTTATCACTGTTATTTCTTTCAAACATGGTGGACAATTAGATTTTAATGCAGCCCAAAATGTACAGGCGATATAACTTAAACTTTCTCCATAGGGAAAATGCAGATTTGTATATATTTATATATAATATCAATGTAGAATGAGGTCTAAATGGTCCCCACCACATCATACAGTATTAAACATGGTCCCAAAAAAATTAAAGGGGTAAAGAGGAAATCAACATTAACTAAAATTGCAATTTACATGCATAACCAGGCAAGGGTATAATCTTCAAAATACACACACATATATGTGAATGCGTGCATACATATATATATATATACATACATATATACATATATATATACACATACATAGAAAAAATTTTTTTTAACAAAGTTAAGGTTTTTTTTTATGTTTACTGAATATGAAGCACAGCATGTCTTCTTTTTGTTACCTAACCGAGGGAGAAGTTTTCACATCTGAAGTGGACAAAAGCACACAAATACCTCTTTCACCAAGGCATGTAAACCGCCTGTGGTTTTATGGGAGGTGGGGGTTGGAGGTTAAGAGCAGGGCATCACAGTGTTCTGGTTGAAAGTGATAGTACATAGCAACGAGACACAGTACGTTGTACCACCTTTCGGAACTTGTGAGAAACAAAAACATGATAAATGTATAGGTATAGAGGTTACTAACCAAAAGTGGAATATAAAACAAAAATAAAACAACGGCAACAAATGGTGCTCTTCCACTGTCACAAGGAACCATGTTTGTATACAAATGAACGTTTTTCCATCACAAATAAAGAGACCCGTACCCAAGATGCTCAATGGCAGGGCTAAAAGTGGGCCAGAGCTGAGATGACCGTGTCACTGCTTTGTCATCATACCATGGAAAGAGGCTACTGCCTGCACAAAAAAGAAACCCAAAAACCAAACCAGATACAAACAACTGGGAAGCTGACAAAGTACAAGCAGTACAGTCTGTTTGGGCTGAAAATAAAATTTGAGTTGATGTTGCAGGACATCACTAACAAGTATGCTGGGTTTTCATTGCTTGGCTAAAGAATGCTGATAAAAAAAAAACAAAAAAACACTCAGATAAGACAATAAATAACAAAAGACCACATTATAAAAAGTGGCTCCAACAGAAAAAAAAATCTGCTGGTTTGACGATATGGACGCAGTTTTGGGACGATGACCAGGCAGAAACTACGGGGAGCAAAGCATTGATACTGGACTGAGACATACTGGAAAATCAATGTGCATCATTCTGTGCCTTCGCAGTACTGTTTAGGAACTGCACGGTTCCTGAATGGCTCTGGAAAAGTGCCTAAATGTTGCCAAAATCACCTCCTCAAAGTATACAAACATACCAAAAACAAAACAAAAAAAACAAAACATGACCATGCATCTTCTTCAAACAAGATAAGGACAAACTCTCACATACACTTATTGGTACACATACATATATACCAACATCCATACGACTCCTATGACTATTACACCTACATCAGATTGCTTCTCTGAGTTAATGTCCATTAGAAGACTTGTTTTTGAAAAACAGGCCGAGGGCAGTGGTACATCACATCTGTACTGTATGTTGACAATACAACTGATATTCACTCGAAGGTAAGTAATCCTTGACAATATACTCAGATTATGGTTTTAAATGCCCAAATGCATCTTTTCCTGAATGGTTTGAATGTTCCCAAAGCTCTCCTGGTTGCTGAGTTTTCTGTTTTTATTATTCTACCAAGATTATATATCTAAAGCACAGGATTTGGTTACAAATGATCACCATCTGCAGATGACACTTATTAAAAAAAAAAGGACATGACAGTAACAGCCATGTAATCCTTCTGAAAATTCAGCTCAAACCATGTTTAGGCAGCAGAGGGCGCCATTGGATTTAGACCAGGGGCTAGGCACTTAAATTTGTGTGTGCGTGTGTGTGCGCGTGTGTATACACAATCCATGTTTGCCCAGTTAGAGGACTAAAATGTTACTAAGTTTCTCTAAAACAAGACAAATGCAACAAACCAAACATTCCACTTTGTGACAAATTCAGACTTATTGTTTGGTTGTGTTTTCCTTTTTTTGGTGACTGGATGAGAAAGTCTGATGCCTGAGAAGTTTCATTATGTTAGTTAATCTGAGGAGAAAGAGAAGGAGAAAAGGACGGAGAGGCAAAGGAAGAACTCCATTCACTCATCAAAAAGACACCTAGGCTTTTTATGATTTTAGGTTGTCTAAGTGCATTATTAACCTGTTATGGCTCCACACTTACTGGAATAGTGCAGTCACAAATGGTCAAGTCATTAAAATGAATAAAAGCAAGTAGTTTCTAATTAGGAATATGCAAACTGCACATTAATCTGTGGCTAGTAGATTCCATCAGTTGTTAGCCAAACTGTTTGGTCGACTTGCTCCTTTAAAAGGGAAAGCTCAGTCAGAAATGCTAATGTTGCCAACAGTGCAATGAAAGCAAACAGTCGCCAATTAGCATCATGCATATGAGATCATCCTAACGTGTGATTTCTAGTTTCCGTTCATGGGTAGACACATTAGCATGTCTGCTTGAGCTCCTCCTTTAAGGCGGTAAGGCTCCAACCACCTTGCACTGATTAACTCCATGCTGATGAAGCCAGTCACACCGCTTACATTATTCTCGCACAGGAACACAGAATACGGCCCTGTGTTGTACTGGCTGTCAGTATTGTCGTGTAGAACATCCAGAAGTGCCTCATGGCCTACATGAGATGCCACAACATGCAACCCAAATCAGCAACATTTCATGCAGTCTTGTGTTCTCCTGCTCTGCTTCAGGCTAGCTTAAGTGTGCTGACAGGAAAAGGTGGTACAGTCACCATAGTCACTGGGTTCAGCACCGTCTGCCCCACTAAACCCGCGTGATGATGGGCCACCACTGCCGTGGGCTTACCCACCACCGCCCCCTGCTGACCCGCTGCTGCTGGCGTGCCATTGACCTGGCCATGGGTCTGAGGGTGGTGGGCCAGCGTATGTGTAATGTGACCCATCATGGGCGGCTGGGAGACAGCCACAGACTGCGGGTAGAGGTGGGCCACGGGGTGTACAGTGATGTGTCCGATAGGTTGGCCACCACCTCCGGAGGGCGCTATGTGGGCCAGGTGTTTGGGGGCGGCTGGCAGAACATGGTTGACAGCTTGGATGACGGAGGCGTGCGAGACGGAGGCATGGGCGATGACTGTGGGCTGAGGAGGTGGAGCCGGGGCGATGGCCTGAGGAGTCATCGCAGTGGTCTGGGGAGGGTTTGGGGCCACAGAGGAAGGGGCTGAGGGCTTGTGCTGAACAGAGATGTGTGAGGGGAGGATAGTTGAGGGAAGAGGACCAGGCAGGGATGGGCGGGGTTCAGATGGGGCCGGCTGAGGTCTGGCCGCCGAAGTGTGGGGGGAGGAAAGGACATCGTCCTCTACGTCCTGGTCAAAGTTGTCTTCACCTTCTGTAGGATGAGGGAAAAAAGGTTGTCATTATAGATCAAACAAACACGTTCACTGGTCTAAAGATACTGTGTCATGATCATTTTTCAATAAGATAATGGGTAATACAGCACAGAAGGGTTGCACAATGTATTGTTTATCATTATTGTGATGAGTGAGTGAAAGTGACCATTTGTCATACGTGAACACACCACTGCACACAGTGTGAACAGCACAAAATACTTCCTCTGCATT
>JBBPCW010000022.1:2421068-2437472 GCA_037974425.1 Phenacogrammus interruptus | reverse complement strand
ACAGAGACAGAGACAGAGACAGAGACAGAGACAGAGAGAAAGAGAAAGAGAAAGATGTCCTATCGTCTTTGCACTCAGTCACATATTCAAATGATCTGCTGACCCATATTTCCTTGTGATCTGCTGGCTGTGGAACATGAAAACAGTCAAGAGGAGAGCACTGGTAAATGAGTAAGTAGGTACTACAGCATCTCCTATTTAATTAATGACCATGGGGATTGCCGGCCTATTGGAAAGGTCTTCTGTAGTACAAAAAAACTGAAGAGAAGTAATAACCAGTGTTACCAATAATCTCTAAAAGAGAACTCTTTATGAAAATGAGCTCAGCTGAAAGTAATGAGAAACCCAGCATTAGGGCTTCGCAATGCATTGTTAATTAAATCATTATCAAATTGACCTCTCACACTTTCAGTTCTGTTGGGAAAAAACAGGTTTTTGCGAGGGACACTTTAGCAAGGTCCACGTTTGAGATAGATAATTTAAAAATATAAATGAAAACAGCACTTTTGTCTGTCCCAGCTCACGATAATGATTAAAATATATCTGAAAGTTCGTTTTTGCATTAATGTGTGAATCCATTTAGCATCTCATGGTTGAAATATCAGTCATCAGTCATTAATGGAAAGATACACAAAATAAATATTCTGAAAGTGTGTGTTACTCTCAATCAGTCTTGTACCCCAAACATTTTCCACAAACTATTCCACAAATTATACATTCACAATTTTTCTAAAAATAATTGTATTCATATTCATAAGAAAGTGAGTTATGAGTAAGTAACATCCTCTAGAGTGAACATGCCTCTTCAAAACAAAATTAAGATTCAAGATTTTTATTGGCCATTACTGTCAATCTTCTCAATTAAATATTGTTGCAGAGGTGGCAACAATGAGGCAAAATGTTATCATTCACTTTATATTTTATTCCTCAACCCTGTGTGTTAAATTAACAGGAATTGTGAGATAAATTAACTGAGATAATGCCCATTTTATCCCTGTAGAGGTTGTTACATGTTATTTAGCTAATTGTGAACTCACCCTGGGCTTTGATGTATTCAGAAAATAATTTTCTGGTCAAAACTATCTATGCCAAGCTGTAACTACGTTGCTCCGTGTTTTCAAACACATTTTTAAGTGCATCAGTATAGCAGCATGTTGCAATATGATCAGATACTGGTACTTTTTTCATACTGTGCAATCATAAACAGCAGAGAAGAAGAACGAAGAAAGAATAATGATGAAATCCTCCAAAAAATGTTTAAAAAACCCCAAACAAACATGTTCACATGTGTTTAGGAAAAACGCCTTCCTGAGCAAAGCTGTTTAACCAACCCTCTGCTCCAACTCCCCCAAAACTTCTGTGCACGTGATGGGCCAAACACACTCCTATCAGCCCGCTCTATCCTCCGCCCCCTACAACCGCTCACTCTGCCAAAGCGGTGGCTGACGACACGACCATTTTGGCACCAAATGAGCAAGAATCCTACTCAGTTACTGTGGGTTGCTATGCATGTGTGTGTGTGTGTGTGTGTGTGTGTGTGTGTGTGTGTGTGCGCGCGCAACAGAGAAAAGGAGGGCAAGAGGAAGGTAAAAAAAAAAGGGAGACAGACAGTAAATGCAATGGGAGACAGGGTAAACGTTATATGAGAGCAAAAAAGAGATAGAGAAGGCATGCAGGTAGAGAGAATCAGTAAATGTGTAGTAGGGAAGCACTATGTGCATGTGTATGATTATATAACACAGATATTAAGTAAATATGAATGTAACTGGATGGCCCTGCCGGTCTGAAAGCACACAGAGCGTCTGGCCTTGTGAAGCTTGATCCAGGATTAGCGAGATTGGGCTGTCTGGCCAGTAGGTCTGCCTTAAGCCTCTTCACACAGCAACTCAACATGAGAGGCACGCACACACACACACCAACCCATCTTATGCCAAACACCACATTCTGTTAAAAAATTAAATGCTGCAATAGTCAGAAATTCCTGAAAGCCACATAAAATTGTAAATTGTGCCATTAACAAAACTATTTGATTCAAAATATTTAGTGCTTTTAATGAAATTACAAGCAAGTTTTCTGCCTCCTTTGCCACGTTGCAGTTGCTCATCATTTCCCCCAAACACGTTAACATGCTATGGAGCTATTCATTTTTATTTCTAAACATTTTAGTCTCCGTTTTTACAAATACAATGAACTATTTTTTTTCTCATGGAGCTAAGAGGTTAAATCTTATATTCTGCTTCCTTTTGTGAGTGAAATAAGTAATGGGTTAGCCAGGCCTAGCTATTAGATTCCAGCTCATGTAGAGGGCCTACAGCTAATGGATTGTGTTTTAGCATGACTAAGAGAGACAAGTTAATGCTTCTATTACTGTTTTTTATGCTACACAGGTTAATTTGTCCATTTATTAATCATACACCATATAGACAGAAAACCCAGAAACAACATGAGCAAGTCTATCTGAGATTAGCTGATCTTTTAGAGATCAGGTCAATGCAGCATGAGGAAATGTAGCCATTTTAGCTGCATAAATCCAGTACAAAACCCACTACACTTATGGTGTGTGTGTGTGTGTTTGTGTGTATGACTGTGTGTTGGGTTGTAAATTTGTCAAATATGTTTTTACTTATAAGAGCTTGATGGCCTGAATGGGTTCATGCAAACACAAAGTCATGTAATTCAATTAAAACAGAATGTTTCATGAAACAGACTATTTCATAACTGCATTTTATGGTGTCAAAATGAGTTTCTAGCTTCATTCCCTCAAATTCTGATTAAAACAGGCACTGTTTGGCAGAATCTCTGAGCAACGATTCCAATGTTAAAATCAAGTTCAGCACCTCACAATGACAACAAATGTAAATTTGTTGTAAAGCCACAGCACTTGACCAGTTTTCCATCTTCATGTACTGCCTCTCAGCAGGAATGGGGAAATGTAAGCACACTAGTTTTGCTACATACCCATCAATACAGTCTGATGACGGTCCCAAATAATTATAAATCAGCTTCAGATGCTTGGAGTACTGTTTTACCTCAGAATCACCTGTTTGCTCCCCAGCACTCCATTTGGTCCCTAATAACCCACCCTTTACTTAAACAAAAGAGAAGAAAAGGTTTGTAAACACTACACAAACAATACAGGCCCGACACAGTAGTGTAGTATCAAGTAATGGATGTACGGTAACTAACCTTTCACTATCAGACCAGACCAACTTCTTCTATTATTCCATGGTCCAGTTCTGATGCTCTTTTGTCCATGGGCACTCTGACCAGTCTGCCACTAAGCGCCCCCACACACAGCAAGCTCTCATACTCTTTCATCATAGACAGCACAACCTTTTCAACAATTTGTACTACAATGGTTGTTCTTTGGGATCAGACCAGACAAGTTAGCTGTTACTAATCATAAGCTGGTTCACCATTTGTCTTTCTTTGGACCCCTCTTTGTGGGCACTAACCAGTGTATACTGTGAACACCCCATAACACTTTCCATATTGGAGAAGTTCTGATCCAGTCATAGAACTGTTTGGCCTTTGTCAAAGTTGCACTTACACTTGTCCATTTTTCCTGCTTCAAACACAACAAATGTTTCCCAACATTCACTCTTCTATGTACTTGGACCTGTAAAACAGCAACTTCGGTAACTGACTGTTTACTTGCTGCGTGTTATGTCCCACCTCCTGACAGACACCACAGTCACAAGACTGATTCCCCCTGTCAGTGGTTGTGACTTGTAGTTGCACATAATGGTAACCGATTACCATTAATGTCTAGATATAATTTCACTTCAGATGATCTTTACTTATTATGACTCTAAAATTACATATTTACCCATCACATTTAATTAATAATGAAACGACTTATTTGGGGGCAACTTGCAGCCTATTTGTCACACAGAGATTTTGTCACTGCTATGACGCTGAAAGACAGAGTAAGTTTGACCTTCTGCACCAGGCAACTATCCGCGCAAATTGCTAATGGTTACTCTAGTGTAATGCCTGTGTGAATCTATATGACAGAAAATTCATAGTAAAGTTGTTTCATTTAAATCAATCAAAATCTATTTTCACCAATAACATGCTTTTATTTCGAAGAACAGAAATGCAAAATTCCAAATAAGAGCCGATTTAAAAATACCCAGTACCAGGCACCCACTTGGTTTATTCTTATTTTGGTTCTGTAAATCAGCTCTTAACACTAGAATGGCGGCTGACTGGCTATACCTATAACAGCTGCTATACCTAATTGCCCAGTTTCGCACAAGACGCTTCCTGATACGACGCCTTTGAACGATGTTCGGGCATTCAGTCCGGCAGCCTGCCAGTATACATCCACGCAAGCTGCAGCCTGCAGACACAGCAAGGGGTCCAGTGGACTTTGGAGCCAGAGCCCGTTGTACTGCGCCAGTCGCTGAATCAGGATCAGAATCTGAATCAGAACCGCATTTATTTGCAGAGTCTGCGAGCGACACAGAAGGAATTTGATTCCGGTCCATGGTGTCTCTCAAGCACAACAGTATAAAACAACAACAGTATGTAAAGACACATGTGCCTACACCACACCCATATGTCCCTTAAGGAGCTGCTTGCAGCTCCAATAGGCCAACGGACACAATTCTGTTTCTGATTTAATTACGTCATTTGCGGCTGTCACCCGATCTAGTGTTAAACACTGCATCTGCCAGGACCTGTTTTAGATGAGATTCGCTAGAAAATTAAGAAAAAAATTAAGCCCAAATACACATTAATTTTACGTGATACTTTCTACAGTCATTTATTTCATGTAAAATTGCAAATTGTTTTACTGTTAACAAACGAGTTGACCGTTTGTTTTGAACCATTCTGATTCAAACAGTTGTTCTCTCTTTTTTTTTTTTACCTTTGTGGAATCAAATTATGGAATCAATAGGAACTGGAATCGATTAAGCAGAACCAGAATCGGATACCCATCCCTATTCCTATCTGATTACATGGTGTATACCTGCGTGGTGACAGCACCTCTGGTACCACGCTGGTACCATCTGATCTGAGATGCGGACAGGTGAATGCCCATCACGGTTGCAGCTTGTGAGCCATACGTTTGGATGCATTGGCGGTTTGTCTCAGGTCAGCCTTGGCCTTTTGTCTTCAAGTCGACGACCAGACTGCACCATTCAGTCCCGCGGGACATCACCACGGCAACAGCTGATACCCGCCACAGTCTCCTTGGCAACCGAACAGAAAAGGAGCAGCGTGGCGACGAGGAGGCGGAACCAACCGCGTGCAGCCAATGTGATTGGATTACACGACCTCCGGTGGGTTCCACGCTCTGACACCTCTCTCCCCTCTTGCCCTTTCACTTTTTAAACTCACTCCTTCCATCCTCTCTGCTCTGCCTCATAATTACAGTCTTGGCTTCTGTTCCCCCTCTTTCACCATACTAAAAAATTAACTGTCCTCTAACAGCCGCCTGAACAGCCAGATATGATGGGGCATGTTAAACAGTGCTTAAGTGAATGAACCAACAACGTTGTTGTCTGTCGCTGTGAGTAAATACACGGAATGAGAAGGGTCAACGAGATACAAAAACTATTTTATTCAATTACTTCCCAGCGGTTCATGCTGAACCACAGCCCAGCCATATAAACTACAATGCAGAACCAGGTTTATTTCATCATTAGTAAATGTGCCCCTGCTAACAGCACTACCTGGGACTCCCTGATGTTCACTGACCACCAGTCATGCCCTACACAGTCTCCTTGGAAACGCAGGTTCGTCAGAGACAGACTGAGTTGGCCAGTCAGGGGTGTGTGTGTGTGTGTGTGTGTGTGTGTGTGTGTGTGTGTGTGTGTGTGTAAATCTGTGCCTTATTTAAATGTAATCACTAACTTGGAATAATATTTTTTGCTATTAACCAGTATGCACCAAAATTAAACATTTTCTGGTGAGGTCTGTGTGCACTAGGCCCCAAGAGGAGGGCCATGTCTCGCTGTGGTTCGGGGGGTGGGGTGGTTGGGGGGCCGCACACAGTATGAAGTCACAAATTAGGTACTGTGCGCTGTGAAGTCTGAAAACTGGTGTGCATTTTGCGTAACATGTCTATATGGGCTTACGGACCCACTTATGTCAGACCCTGCACAAGACATTGCATTTTCCCAAGTGACATGGAACACAAACCATTTTCACATCTGACTGGTCTACTAATAAACAGCAGGCTATGTATACCCGAGTAAAAACTTCCAGACAGATACGGAGCTGAATTACCAGAATCTATTATAAATCCTCGAGCTCACAATTATACTGCATATCTAATAGGGCTGAAGTTTATAACTGCATCCACTGCAAAAGTTTAGAGCAGGAAAATGCAAGAAGTAACATGGAGCCTGTAAACTGGTTGCAGAGGAGAAGCAAACAAATACCCGTGTTCAGTACAACACAATCACAACCAGCAGTCCATCACAGCATGGTCCTCATTCAAGGTTCAAGTTGGAAAAATAAATGGCCTGGACCTTTATTTATAGTGACTAGTAGCCATTTAAAACACTGTTAGAACTGTGGTCAGAAAAATCAAAATGAGTTTTTCCACAAAATGTACGGCCCGGCGGCTGTATGTTTTTCATTTCGGCGAATTTTCAGTATTTGCTGTCATGAAGAGGACAGTAATTCATTTCTGGAAAAAAAAAAGTTCAGCATTTTGTTGTTCATCTGCAAATCCTCATTATTGGGTTTTCATTAAAGAGGTCAAAGACACAAAAACAATGTAACCGTTTTGTTTTATAATTTGCATGTCACTATGGAAAAGTATTGTGTGCATTTCATGTATTTTTTTCCCCCACTGCATTTCAGTTTTGTAGAAATTTCTTCTTCTGAAAAACAATCGTTCACTATAATTCAGAATGGCCACAATCTTTCTGTTTTTTGGGTTCACTGGTCCACACTCACTCTTTCCCTCTCTCCCTAACAAGGCTGAAGCTCTCAGTCAACGCACCAGTACGCATGTGCGACAGCAGCACGGTGTGTACCCGAGTCTGGCAAACGCGCAGCAAGAGGGAGGGAGTGAGAGATAAAGAGAGAAAGGGAGGGAGGGATGGGCGGAGCTTGTTGAGAGCAGAGGCTGACGTCAGTGGACTCGCGCTCGCCATGTGCTCATGCCTCACGTGGACTCAGGAGCAGGCAGAGAGCAGCAGAGGGAGGGGCTGTGGAGTGAGCGTGAGAGAGGGAGGGAGCAGCAGAATCTCAGGCTCACTGCTAGTAGAGGTGGATAGAATGTAATTACACGCAATTGTGTCGGTGCGTGGCCCAAATTCCCAGCACTACGAATGACACACACGCTCTATATATATATATATATATATATATATATGTTGTATGTATATGTATTTATCTTACACACACAATTTCTCAAAGGTCAGTTGATTTGTTCTTGCCTACTCCTGCATGCAAAAAAACTGTATGTTGGTTAATGATCATTTGATATATAGTACTACAACATGCAATCATGCAAACTAGGCATACATGACTCACGCTCCAAATATTGCATTACATTTCATTATAATCATCATTCAGGCACAATGCATTAAAAAAAAATACTAAGATTAACCTGAGCTAGGTGAACGGAAGCAG
The DNA here is from genome assembly GCA_037974425.1 of Phenacogrammus interruptus. Lineage (NCBI taxonomy): Eukaryota > Metazoa > Chordata > Actinopteri > Characiformes > Alestidae > Phenacogrammus > Phenacogrammus interruptus. The sequence continues at coordinate 2,429,873 of JBBPCW010000022.1, read as the reverse complement.
ACAAGCAAGGTCTGAAAGATTTGAAGCAAGCCATATGCCTGTAACATTATTCTGCCAATACAGCTTTGGCTGCATGAGAGTGCGTGGGTTGAGAAGGGGCTGGAGGGGGCAGGCGAGGAAAGAAAGAGTGCAAGTGAAAGTGGCTTAAAAATCACAATCCTGTGTCTGGCTAGGAGCACATGTACGCAAAATCACTTCCCAAATCTCCAGGCTCATCTTGTACATTTACACCCCTGAGCTAAATCAAATCTTAACATCCCCACCATTCATCAAATCTGACTCCAAGTCAATGCCGGCAATTCAGGGCAGTCAAGCACCTTTCACTAAGCATGTGACCCTCAATAACCGTCTCACCCACAATTTCAAACATTAACTTTAACAACAACAATCTCCTCATTCCTATCATGTCCACACTGGTGACGCATCAAGTGGGACAAGATCATAGTTCCACAAACTCAATATCTACCACACTCACCTCAAGGGCATAAAATGCATTAAAAAAAAGTCAGTGATATCTGCTAGCACACACCTACACACATTTGGGGCTAAGGCAGAAAAACAAAGCATGGCTTCAAAATTGCAGTGCCAGGAGCTCACTCAGCTTCTTCTTTTGTCACCATTTCTTTTCCCTCTTAATTTTTTATAACACCTGAATCGCAGCCAATTCGCAGTAAGTAGGTCTTTCCTTTGTTGCATGATCATAGCACCACCAAATTTCGAGGGCTTACTTCCTTTTGGAATGTTCAACATAATGACATTGCTATACTAATATATTACATCACAATACATCTTGTAGTTTCTTAAGGCTATTGCCAATCCTTCTTGAATAGTAGTTCATGACCCAGGTGCTAGAGGTGCCCCTTTTCTGCATATTTTAGTGTTTCCCCTCCTCCAAAACATACCCAGTCCAACTACTCAACAGGCATTCCCAGAGAAACCACTTCACTTTGCAGGACAGGGGGGCCCCCAGGACTGAGGTTTTAAAACAAAGACAGGCTTAGAGAGTTTGTAAACAACAACCACCACCACCATTGTTCTGTAACTACCCAAAAGGTCACTTTATTGATCTTACTGTAATCTGTAATCCACAGATGGCCACATTTATGTATCAAAGCCTTTTAAATCTGCTTAAACATTTTTGTAAATGTTTAATGTCCCCATAGGATGTATAAGGGGCCATTCACATATCGCGTCTTTTGCGCGTGCAAGTCCATTATTTCAAATGTAGACGCGCAGCAGCCGCGCTCATAATGGAAGCGACGAGTTGAGTTGAAAACATCTCAACTTTTCAGAATGCCGCAAGCACACCGCGGGTCATGTGACAAGATTCAACCAATTAGCTTCCTCGCCTTTTCTGTTACACAGACGCCACAACAGAAACACGGAGGAGCAGCTCATCATTGTGGTCCTGGGATTTCCTGAACTTTATGTTTATTTCTTTTCTGTCTAAATAAATCGTGTAGCAGAGTTACAGCAACGGTTTTCTTTGGAGGAAATGGAGAGCGCAGCTGATGGTTGCTTAGCAATGACAGACGCTTCCGGAGCGCAAACGGCCAAGCGCTTTTGGAAAAATGAGAAAGCGACGCGCCTCGCGTTTTCCACACGTTTTTCCACAAGAGTGTTTCTACCTGGATGTAGCGCAGAGCACTTCTAAGCACGCTCAGATTGGACGTCTTCTTCTCATCCACGTTGGGGACATTCCTCTTCAGTGTCTCGAAGCACTCTTTTAGATGTGCTCGTCTACGGCAGACACACAGAGCACATCAAAAACAAGTAGCAACCTCCTGGATTAGACCAAGCCTTTGTGAAATGTGGTTTGACGCCTGAGTTAATATGACAGCTTTAGAGGTCAGATATCACAAAACAGTATTTTGGGATAAAATTAGCCTAAGCTACTCATGTGAGCTGTAATTTCCCTGTTATCTTGAAAGATTCAGGTCTTTTAAGACTGGTGAACAATGAAATTTTGGTAAAACACCTACGACATTTAAAGTGACAATAGTTTCTACTTCCAGTTCAGGGGTTTGTTCTGTCCTCCCTCATGAAGCAAAAGTATGATCCATTGCCATATACTGGCCCTTTCTAAAATAACTTAATTCCATCAGGTTCAGCTATGAGTCCCTTTGTAGCATCACTATGCATTACCTGAAAAACATTTCTGATGTAATTTTTATGAATCATACACTAATATATTGCCACTTTCGTTTTCTCTGAAGCTCAAAAGTTAATAGAAATTTCCACTCACCTGTTCTTTTCTAGTTTGTTGTGCACCTCCCTGGTTCCAGCTCTAAATAGATGGATGCATTTAGGTTAAAAGTAATACATAAGTAATCAGGGATTGGTACGAGGCACACTTTTCTCCAATAAGGCATATCTGCAATAATCCATCAATGGATTTATATAGAATTGTTCTACCATTTGCATTCTCTGCATTTAGGACAAGCAAAGTGAAGAGTAGTATCTATGTGAGGGAGTTCTGGCAAATACATCTTAAGAACATTCCTAATAGAATAATTAACGGTTCCCTTTAATGGATAGCTACTTTTCAACAAAAGAAAAGACATTTTTGCTTAGTTGTATTTATTAATAAATCTACATTGGATAATTAACACATTATGAAGGTGCTGTTCTCACCCTCCAGGTCTCCTTTTTCCTTCTAGACTGCGGGCGTCCTCTAATTGTGTGCCATTGGTCCGTATGGGTTGTGTGGCCTGGCTCTGTGTGTTCTGGGCCTGGGCCAGAGCAGGCTGGGACAGTAGAGTGTGCTGCCTAGGAGCCGGTGGCTGGGTGGTGATGATGGGTGCAGGGTAGGGTTGAAGAAGAGTCTGTGGCTGTTGTTTGGGGCTGTTTCCTGACTGGGGCAAAGTACTGGCCTCTGTCTTAATGTGGCTCACCAGCTGTCGATGCTGCTGTTGTGGCTGCCGGGGTGGAGAGGGGGTGTCCTTCCCTGTGGGGCTTAGCAGAGGAGCGGCTGGAGGAGACAGAGTGGTGGCCAGCGGAGTCACCACTGGCACTGAGGAGGCCGCGTGGATCGCTGATGCTGCCTGTAGGGTGGGCGCCGCAGGGCTAGCCGAAACCATGGGGATGGGGATGACAGTAATGGGAACCGATGCAGGGAGTGAAGGGGGCGGAGCCGGCACCGAGGGGTGGTGCTGGCGGTGAGGTTCCGCTCGTGGCTCGTCAGCCCAGGTCACATGGTTAATCTGCACTGGCTGGACAGGTGATGAGGCAACGTCAGTACACTTCTGCTCGGCCCCACGGGACAGGAGGGCCTTCTCTCGTCTCTCGTCTTCTTCTGTAAGGAGGCAAAAAGTACTTACAGATACAGCGCTGACATTTAACAGATATACTTCTACCTGAAGCAATATAACTTTTACACTTCTCTCATTTTTACATGTGAAGAAACACATTGATATTTCAAAGATCCCATATATTGCATTATTATGCCTCATTGTGTGGTTTTATGCTCCAAATCAGACAAACGTAATGTTTTTGCATGATCATTTTCTATCCTCTCTTCATCCCTTAGAACCAAATATTAAGATTGATTAATATGTTGCCCAGCCCATATTGCATCTTGTGGACCAGGCTGAAACACTCAAGTGTAAATGGGCCCAGCTAAACTGCTGAATAGGCGGATGTGTGTTATGCACATTGTTTTCCGGGCCCTTTAACATAGGTAAGTCCTTTCAGAATATCAAACCCATCTGTATGTGCAGCTCTATCACGCAGCAGAGACATTCGAGAAGGATGTCCAGGAAAGTGCTTGAACCGGCTGGAATGATTTGGACCAGAACCCCAGTAATGAGATAAAACAGTCTGCTGCAGACTGACTCATACTAACTGGTATGCCATATGCACCTAGGCCAAAACCGAAAACTCAAGCACTACCAGAGGTTAACGCTGTAACCAATATCCAGCTTTTAAACAGGAAAAGCAGGTTTTGTCAGCACACAGTGAGCTGCAGCAAGAGGTTACTGGCTTAGCATGGCAGGATACAAGAGTGGGAATGAGACTATGCTCCTGTCCCTTTAAGAGAGAAGCCCTGGTAGTGGTCTGGCTCAGTTTCCATGCGCTGACGTCATTCAGCAGCCTGCAGAACAAGCGGGGGAATCTGAGGCTGGGCCAGAGTGTCTGGTCTGCGGCCTGGGCAGACTGTTCGATTGGCTGCCTTCCTGTGATTGACAGGCCGAGCTGTAAAGCATAGCCGAATCTGATGCCTTGAGGAACGCTGCTTTTGTTCTGTGGGTTAGACTTTAACGGGGGGAGGGGAGTCGCAGATGCCCAAAGATCCTTGCAGCTGATGTCATCAGCGCTATGAGACACGAGGTGCGATTCAGTGCTGCAGTGTCTACGCCACTTCTCACTTATTGCTCAACCGCGTCCCACTTAGAGGGAGTTGCAAATGCAGTCAGCACCATGAGGTGGCAGTTGCTAAGGACGCAGAGAAAGAAACAGACAGGCATATGGGAATCCGTGTCCATCAAAGAACAACTGCAGTGAGGAGCACAGGTTAATTCGAGGTAAGGCTGGGTAGCCTAAGCTTAACGTGAAGGCTGTGTAACACAACCACCCCTTATTTTCCCTGCTATTAAACAGACTTTACATTTAACTACCTGTGAAATACAACCCTGATACCATTAATAATGAATTTAACAAGCCCTGCGTTGTGGGTCTGGTAGAACATTGAAATGGGCTTTCTGGGAGTGTCCTAACCTGGAGAAGACTCCAGACAAACACCTCTACAGTCACTTTAGATGGCAAATACAGCAACGTCACTAAACAAACATACTCTCTCTTGTGGGGCCTGAGTAAGAACCACTAAACAGCTGTGTATACAGCCACCGTACCAGAGAGCGTGGCCCAGTTTCCAGTTAGAGGCGTCTCTGTGAAGGACACTACAATATGCAGCCAGCAGATGGACAGCGCTGTGGTCCGGCAAACACTCAAGAGGCAAACACGGCCCTCGCTGGCCATGTGTTTCTGGCACAGCGCTGCCTGGTCTCCTGACATAGATTACATAGCCTTTTGTGAGTCAGGGAAAAATGTGCCAACAGGACGCAGCCATTTAAGCTCCAACCCTCCTTCTGCGGAGCACATGCAATTACTCGCACACATGGAGAGCACCAAACAAAGCAGGGAACCCACGCAAAGCTTTTACAGGGCCTAACTTCTCACACACACACACACACACACACACACACACACACACACACACACGTCAGCCTAAAACCTTTTCGGTAGATTTTACAGTGAGGAAAAAAGCAGGACAGCAGTCATCCCACTGTACTGAAGCCAATACTCAAACTAATCCCAGTTTTAACTGATAATGTTTAAAATAACATGCACAGATATTAAAATTACTAGCAACTACGAAACAACACAACTCTAAAGGGACAGTTTTCCATATAGGTCAAGGAGTACACAGGATTTTTAACAGGGGTTTTCCTTCAGAGTCCCTGACTCGGCTCAATCTCAGTCCTGAGTTTCTTATGGCTCCACTAGGTCTTTTCAGGTACTCTTCACCAATGACTCCCTATGAAACAAATACCCACAAAAATGCAAACCAAATCACTGCATTAAACAAAATCACTTTTGAATCTGGACCTTGAAACAATCATCCAAATTCCCCAAGGCTTTAGACCAAACAAACTACAGGACAGTAAAACCATTCCAAACCAATAAGTTATCATTTTACAAAATGGGTTATTGAACTGAGGTACATGTGATCTCTTCTACTTAATGTATAAGTCCTTTCATACTGCTGCTGTGTGAGACTTTTCTGTTTGATGATATCACAGGACACCCCGTGACAGGGGCTACTACGCAATCACTGAGGAGTCAACAATGCCATGAAACACTCCTTTCTGGGTGGGTTTTGCTGAACAAAGTCCAAAAAACGTTTGCTCCCAGAGGCGATTTGGAGAGTTTGACCACAAAACTTTCTGCTAGACGTTAAAACAGGACCCACAAATTATTAGGTCGCTTTTTAAATGGTTTCAGGGGCCAAAGCTATGCAAATTTAGTCCATACCGTCTATGAGCCCATAGAGTCTAAGTCTAGGCACTCCTTTGAAACAGCCCACTTTAAAGTGACATGACTGGGCTGTTTTGAGTGGATGGTTAAGAGTGTAGTCCCATTTGAGACTGTTCCAAAAAAACTCGTATAGCAAGATATGTGAGAAGGAGGAGACGGACTTGATCATTCCCATTTTGAGGACAAAAAAAAAATAGTCCGAAATCACAGTCCTTGTTTGGCTAGCACAGCTCCACTTTAGCTATGCAGGGGAAAAATGTACATTATATAACTCCTGCATGAAGAGAGGGAGGGTGGGGGAGTTGTTGCCCTACTTTCTCCCCCGTTGTGACCCAAAGGAGGGGTAGGTAGGAAGGAGGAGGAAGAGGAGGAGGGGGGTCTGGCCTGCACGTGGCTGTGGTAGGAGGAGCCACAGCACGCGGAATCCGCCAAGAGGCGTGGCCTGGCTGACACGTCACCTCTAGAACGAAACAAAAAAAAGGCTCCACTCCCAGATTGCAGCGATTAAAACAGAACCCCTTCATTAAAAGCTTTTCTTTACTCTTAAAAAATAAGAAGAATACGATGGCGCAGAAACGCGACTTTTGACTAAAAATGGATAGAGAAAAAGAACGCGGCTTTTTGCCATTTTTCTTGACATGAAAAGTCAGCCTTACTCGACAATGTCAAACGTAAAAAAACGCACCACCGCCCAACACACGCAGCCCAGCCACGACGTGCGTATATTAAATATATGCATATATAGATAAACAATATATATATATCAAATACCTTCATCTTGATGGTTTAAAAGAACGAAACAGAAGACAGACTGCTGAAAAAATACGTTCGACCAGCCCCAGCTCATGAAATGTCCAAATAGATACATAGATGGATAATGAATTAACTAATTAAACTGCACGCAGCAACAACAATTAGGCAAGAGTGCACGCGCCCGGGCGAGGAGATGAAAGGCAGCCGCATAGTAGCGCCACTAAATATAGACAGGGATTTAACCCGGAAAGCGGGTGAGAGAAATGTGCACTAATCACGCAGGCACAACTGCACACAAAGACCCGACACGATGCACGCGGGTATGGTTTTATTATTTTATTTTTATTATTATGCTTGTTAATATTTATCATTATAAATAACAGATTTGCAGACGCACTGCACGGATCATCCTGAAATTAATCAAACAGGAGTGTGCTATGAACACACAGAGCACACGCACGCACGCACGCACGCACGCACACACACACACACACACACACACAGCCAAGCCCCGTTCTCCCCCACTCTGCCTCACCACGTGTGATCTGTTGTTGCTGGGCTTGCCACTCCAGATACCTCGCCGCCTCCAACAGCGTGTCGATACTCATTTCGATCCTCTCACTTCGAGATTAAAATACACGGCCAGGCGGCGGAGGGGCTCGGCCTTATCGGGGTCCTGCGAGCTCCTTAGATTACGATGTAATCCTGCAGGGTCCGAAGAGGCTCATGAAACACCCCCGAAAGCTCCAACCGAAACTAAATAACAGCCACCGCTCACTCGCTACTCGACTTGCAACAAGATGGCGATGCGAGTAACAGAAAACACAACAAGTCCGAGGCAGGCCGTTGTAGGCTCCGCCCACCACACGGAGGCCCCGCCCCATACTACAAGAGAGCACTGAGTGGGGTGGCGTGTCTTCCTCCGGAACGGAGCCACACTCTGAAATAACCTCATGCTACTTTCATTCATTTTCTTCTACCACTTAATTCTTAATAGGGTACCCGGAGCCTATCCGGGACCCAATTGGCACGAGTCAGGTGCCAGGTGGGGTGTCAGCCCACCACATTCACTTACACTCACAGGCCAATTTAGAATCCCCAATCTTTGGACTATGGGAGAACCTGGAGACCCCGGAGGAAACCCACAGTACTTTGCACAGGACGACCTCAGTGGTGTCACGGGCAGTCCTATATATTTGTTTATATCTATGATACTATAACATAGTACTCACTCAACTGTTCAAAGACTCAAATTTACTTATCTATAGTATTTATATCAGTGCAGTTGTAACATAAGCAGATTAATACATTTTTGCTGATTCTGATTCTATAAAACACACGGACGTGCTGGTTTTTCGTTCTGCTCAATGCAGTTCTTAGAAATTTCTCCTGAGAGCAGTACGAGTGTTTAGACAACGTCAGTTCCTTTCTAAGTGCGAGAAACTGGCGGAACGGACTCAGAGATCCGTTCTCCGGGGTTTCTGGTTCTCTTTCCCCTGCAGCGTACTTGCATAGGCTTAGAACAGGTCGATGCGCGCGAGCCAATGAGCGTGCAGAACAACACGGCGTGCTGCTCGTCCACATGGGCGCCCGCTCGGCCGCCGCGCGCCTCATTTGCATGTCGAGAGCGTGAGCATGCCTGCGTCGTGGTGAAACCTGTCAATCATCCTGCGCAGCCACGCCCACCGCAGCCCAGCGGCCAGACCTGGATCCAAGAGAGAGGTAACCCAGTCACCCAGCCAGCTATAACAGACCCTTACAGCCTTAAAACAGAGAACGGGCTCAAAATCACCATGACGTGGTTTAAAAATAATAATAAATGTTGTACACATGTATTTCCCCCCTGACTGTGTAACTTCATAACTTTATGGCAATCTCTGTTGCGTAACTGAACCAAAGGGAGCGGCGAGTTTAGTGTTAAGTACAGTAAATACTATCAGTCTCTCTCTCTCTCTCTCTCTCTCTCTCTCTCTCTCTCTCTCTCTCTCTCTCTCTCTCTCTCTCCCCCACACACAC
>JBBPCW010000022.1:2410623-2420968 GCA_037974425.1 Phenacogrammus interruptus | reverse complement strand
ATCTATCTATCTATCTATCTATCTATCTATCTATCTATCTATCTATCTATCTATCTATCTATCTATCTGTTTATTTATTTGATGAGTGCTCACAATGTGGCTAAACTATCTTTTATAATTAGGTAAATTAACTTAGTTTTGTAGTTTTAGCATTAATTGTCTCTAATATACAATCACATTATATCAGAATATCACCTGATTCTTTATTGATGAAGTCTTTAAAGACTTTACCATACAGTCATGCCACACATATGCCATCAAGAACAGTCATGTAAGCAAGGAGCAGCTGTTTTCTGTTTTTACAGATAATGGTAGAGATAAAACAGTTTATCAAGAAAATCTCACCTTTGTGCATCTTTACTATGTGTTCAATAACATTAATGATACAACAATAATGATGCTCTTTTCAAAACCAATACACCAAATTGTTGACATAATTAACCCTCTCCAGGTGACCCATTCAAATTTAACTTCATCCCTTATATCTCAACCATCAAAAACCTGATTTAAAATCTGAAAGCTGCCCCATTAAAATGGTTAGCAGTTTAAAAACACCAGGAAGTGTTCAGTGTATTCCTGAAAAATCAGTGGCCCACATTTCAGTTTCTCAGTCCACAGTCTCATGCATAACTTACATATTAGTTTCACAGTAGTTACTAAATATTTAATAGCTGTTACTGAACAGTCTTAGCACAGATTAATAACTGCATAATATGCCCAAGCTTCAATGGGACAAGCTACCCGTAAAGAAAACATTGAGTATACATGTGGACAAACACGAAAGCAATAATAGTTAGAAGAACCAAGGTTCGCTTCCAACCACTGGATGAATTTGAGCCAAAGGTATGTGGTGGTAAGTTCAAATAATACACATGGTCATTTGAACACTGTGACATTAAATCATCATTTACTGTATTAATCAGAATCAGAATCAGAAAACTTTATTTATCCCGGAGGAAATTGTTCACATCACGATTGCACACTCAGACAAGACATAACAATACAAATACAAATACAAATAAAAATACCTGAATATATAGTAAATATGCTCAGACTAGATATATATTAAGAAGGAAATAGTACAACTTGCCCATAATAAAAGTATACTAGAGGAGAATAGAGTTAAGTTAAAATTAGAACACTCTGTGCAGTAAGTAGAATAAAACAGTTACGTCTAAAGTACTTTTATCAGAAAAATTGAATTATGAAATTACAAAAATGCAGTTGTTTAGAGAGAAGAGATATTTGGAATTGAAATGTATTGTATTGAATTGCACATAGGTAACAAGTATTGCACAATCCTATTTTTAATGCTAGTTCCAATGCGAGATGCCACAGCGGATCATCTGTTAGCCTTTCTCTCTGTCTTCTGCACTTCTCTTTGTTATGCTGACTACCTGGCATTGCATTGAAAAATGGTACATTGATACATTGATAAAAGTAATTTTGCCTGGGCCGCTCCAGCATCAGCATCATTCCAACATACAGCTGGAAATATTAGAGACCACTGCAGTTTATTTTTAAATCAGCGTCTCTATGAGTATGACAGCCATTCCATGCCAGTATCTGTTAAATTCCCACATAAGCACCTCATTCTGCTTTATGAGGGACTGATTAGTGATCAGCTGAATCACATCTTATTTAATGAGGAAAAGTATAAAACACTGCTGTAATCGATTTAGTGAGTCGCACTGAGACCAGTCAGATGGTGAAACACTACTAGAAGCTCCTCAAAGCTCATTATTGCCATTATTTAAATGGCAATTGAAGTTTTGTAAACACTGCATTTTTCTTATTTTGATGTTTTTGTCATAAAGCATAAAATTACAGAACAATAGTTTTATTTGGAAATTAGAGAAATATTGTCAGCAAAGCTGTTCAGTTCAATACTTGCAGCAACAAAAGATAAAACCTGAGAAACTGAACATTTCTGTGGTGGTCTCTTATTTTTTTCTCAGTTCACTGAGATTCCAGCTCCGCCTGTCCACCATTGCTACTACCTGCATTCTCACCATTTCACTGCCCTTGCTCTTGTTCATTCCATCTTGCTCTTCCTTTCATTCCTCTTCTCTCCAGTGCACACCTCCACTTCTCCAGATTCTCCTGACCTTGGTCCCTAACCTCACCACAGATCACATTCACAAACTTCACAGTGCATGGAGACTCATGCCTGATCTTGTCCGACAACTTCTCCATCACCATTGCAGACAAGAAATGGCTCAAAAATTGTAATTCTATTAGGAGAGCGTTTCCACTTCTTGCACTGCTCCCTACATAAATATTTTAACAGACAGAAATCTCCTCTGCTTCTCACACTGTTCTGAAACTTCAGTGTTTCCTTAAATTGTAAAAAGCATCTGCATGTAATGTAGATGAAATGAATGTAATGTAATGTAATGCCACCTTCACCTTGAGCCCTGTTGCTCCTACCTCCCCACAATTACCCTGTTCTCATACACACCCTGCACCACTCACATACCTCTCTGCCACTCCCGACTTCCTCATGCATTACCTTCTCTCTCGACACCTGTCATACACTTTCCTTAAATCCTCCAAAGACACAGTGCAGCTTCTTCTGACCTTCTCCACTCTCAAAGCAAGACTCACAGTAGTTCTCTCTCCTCTTTCTACCTGGCTCCCTGTGCTCTCTTCACTGCACATCACCCTTATTCTTAAAATCAGTACCAGAATACCTCTCCATTCCTCAGGCACCCTCTCACTTTTTGTTAATGACTCCATTGCCATCTCTCCTTTGTCTCCACAGGTAGGTCCTCTTGGGATGTTCAGGAGAAATAGTATTTACACAAATCTACCATATTAATTTCAATTGTATTTATTCTAACGTTAGTGATTTTTTATAAAAAGAAGTGGGCCAGTGGTCCTTGTGCTTTGCTTGCTACTGATAATGTGTGCACACATACACACGATTGCTGTTGCCAGGATACAGAACACTGAAAGGCGGTGGCTGGTGGATAAGTGTGTCTGATGCAGTGGGCAGAGATGCATTATTGAGTAACAGTCTCAGCCCCCCTCTGGTTATAGTGTGTGTGTGTGTGTTTTCACAGTCTAGGTGATGCCATCCAGAGCGTCGAAAGCATTGGATCATGTTCTAGACTCCGTTCTCATGTTCTGCATGTGTCCCGTTTTTTCCCGGAGCTGTATGTGCCACACTTGACGATCCACTGTAACGAGATAATAATGTTATTTACTTTTCTTGATCGGTACACGTGATATCAGATATCAGAGAAATCCATGAGCCACTTCCTGTGGTGAAAAGTCTTTTGTTACTACACACGTTTTTTTGTTCATGTTGTTTTCTTTTTACCATAGAGATGAAAGCAACTGATCAGGTGTCTGGCCTTTCTTTCAAAGGACCTGGGCCAGATTCTGGGGTGATGGGTGCTGTATCACTGCATTCTTTTTATACCCTTCTGTCCTAGATAGCAACTAAGCTTGCTGCACTGGGAGACAATCATGTGGCCATTCAGCCAAATCAAAGCACTTCTGTCTACACATCCGTTGGCACCATAACCAACTCTGATGCATCTGAAAGCACTGAAAGTTGAAAATAAATGTAAGTTATTTGTTGTTTCCACATCCAATTGATAAATTTCACATACCTATGAAACATTTCTCCATTTAAACTAGATTTAGCATGTGTCAGATTATGTGTTACTTTATGTAGCATTGCATCTCATCCTCATTATTTTTATCCATCAGTGTTTTCTCTGTAATATTTAGCATTTGCTACACAACTATTAGAGCACCTGGCCAACATTTTCCATCTGATCAGGCCACCTTCTTCCATTCCTCAAGGGTTCAGTTCTGCAACTCATATTCCAATTGTAGTTAACATGGGCACTCCGACTGGTCTACAGCTACATAGCCCCATACTCAGCAAGCTGTGATGAACTGTGTAAAGCCAGCATTACTTCTGTGCATGCGTTTGTGATACAGTAGTTCTTCTATGGGATTTGAACCATACAGGCCAACCTTTGTTCCCAACAGTCAGTAAAAATAGTTGGGGGAAAAAACTATGCATCACAAAGCACCTTTTACTTCCAAATACACCAGAGGGGTACTTCCTAGTCTTGAAGACACAAAAATGAAGTAGAGACTTTGGCAGCATGTTTACAAATGTGATGCCCTGTGTGCCTTTAAGGCTTTATAATTCAAGACAATTAAAACCTGCAACATTAACAGGTCTTATGCAATAATCCTCTGCATGTTTAAGCATGCATGCACAAACAAACCCGTTTTTTTATGAAAAACATTACAATAAAAGAATGACATACAAAGCGACATTTATATTTACAGGTTTATTACTCTTAATCATGTTGCAAACAATGACATCCAGATATATTGGTACACAATTTATATTTTGTGAGTGTGTGTGTGTGTGCATGTGTGAACAGTGAGATCACAAAAAGCAGAATGAAGTTCTTTACGCCAAGGGGACTTCAGTATATTAACAAGGCATAGAAAGCAAACGACAGGACTTTGAGCTTTACTGGATGCACAAAGCTACTGCACATACAGAGAAGCTCTAATATCCTTTCACACGTCCATTGAAACTACACATTCAGCTTTGGAACAGCAGAGGCTAGGCCTATGCACACAACTGTTAGAAAGTTACAGCGGAGTGCACCACTGACACCGTCCCCTTATAGTTTGCTAAAAGCTGCCTCTCCATCCTATCGTTAACTTGGAGAGGGGTTTTCAATCCACATCAATATTCGATGCTACCCCCTTCAGGGTCATCTCAACACAAAGGAGGCTTTTCCCCTCACCAATGTGTTCGTAGTGTGCGCACAAGACATACAGACATACATACATACCTTTCTGTCAACAGTTAACATGGAGCAGCCTAGAGTTATTGCACTTGTTGATGTACCTTGGAGGCATCTTCCCATTTCCGCACACAACCCAGACTCTGTCCAAGAAATTTCATCTGCAAAGTGTACAACCTCCCTGATTTGAGAGAGCCTGTCTAGATAGCTCATCTAGTACAATGACAGAGCAGAACCACTGAAAAAAACCTTCTTCAGTTGCAGCACCCCCAGCAGAACCGCAGACAGACAGACCACAGCCATGATCATGCAGTCAACAATTTGTCGAGGGAGGTGGTATGTAAAAACATAGTAAATGAAAAATTGTTTGAAAATTGCCAAAGGCTGTTAAAGATGAGGCTTGTCGTGGATAGAAAAGTCAAGAGAGCTGATGTTTAGGGTTAGTCTTCTTAAAGGCCATCTGTGGTGGTGGGACTGACAATGTGGACGGCTGCTTTTCAACATAGTGGAACATAGTTCAACTTTGTTTTAATTAATTAATTAATTAATTAATTAATTAATTAATTAATTAATTACTTACATAGTCCACAGGAAGGTGAATGTGCATTAGCCTATTTGGTATAAGCCTCTGAATGAAAGTGGTGTTCTCTAATCAATCAAGTCAGGACAATTGTGGTAAAATAAAAAAAAGTGTGTTGATAAAAAAAGGTGACATAAAATGGAAAACAAAAAAAAAATGAACCAAAGAATAAACCCTGCTTTGCACACGCCGTGTACCTCCTTCAACAAGTGCACTTAAACAAGCCGGTTCCGGTCATACTGTTGATTAGTCTCGTTATGGTTTCATCTTGCCTATTGTTTCTCACAGGGCATCTGATCTGTCTGATGTTGTGGACAAAGTTTGCTGACAAGTCACTGGGTCTTGAAAAACTGAATCCATCGTAAAGTTAACCTGGCACGGCAGATTATGCCAAACTTGTCTTTGCAGGTGGTCTTAACAGGCTACAGCTCAGGTCACACTCAATTCTAATATTCAGAAAGAAAAAAAAAACAGAGGAAAAACCAGAGGCAAGAGCATTCATGCCATATACCTCCCTGGTAATGTATGAGTATAATAATGTGACATTTCCTACATCCATTAAAATACCTCCAGTCTAGATTTTATGACCATTACACCACATCTGGCACCTACAGTGCATAAAATGTAGGCCCTCGGGGGTTGTGTGAAGAAAGATTAGTGTATCCAGTCATACTCTCATTGGGTTAACAGAATGTGGGGGGGAGCACATGAAATGAGGTGTCATTTAGTAATCCAAGGAGGTACAAGCTGTTTGCTGCTTCATGGTGGAAGGATCAAAAAAACAAAAAACAAATAAAACGAAAACTTAGACTGGCTGTATTTAAGTGCCCTGTATTTGAATTCCCTAGACAGGATCATTCTGTCTTCTGTAACAAGATGCTCGATGCCTGAGCACCACCAGTGCTCTTTAACCCTTAATGGTAACTTCTACACAATGGTAAGCATTTTTTTTTTTTTTACAGTATACAACTTTTGGATTCACCATGCAAGAATACATTTTTCTTTTTTTCTTACTTTTTCCTCTCCATGTGAGGGTGTCTTGTGTAACATTTAATAAGCTCAAACTACATCCAGAATAATTTACATAAAAGGACAATAGGTATTAGAAGAGAGCTGGATGGGGTGGTAGGCATGGTGATGAGTGCATCCTGAAGGACAAGTGTCAGGGCAGGGTAGAGTGATGGCATAGAGGAAGGGAAAAGAGCGGCCGGGCCTGCCAAAGGGAGATCAGCGGCATTCCCAAACTTTAACTGTTTGATCTACACTTCCTGTCACCACATAGGGGGACGTCTTGTGGAAATCTGTGGGAAGAAATAAATGACACTGGTAAGTTTTGTAGAACCCCCCCCCAAAAAAGGATACATTTTTTGAAAATACCAGAAGCGTATGTTACAATAGTACAAACTCACTAAAACTGGAAACAAAAGCAAATGATTGCTGCTAAACCCATTACAGTACTGAGGGTACAGTGACTGTATGTTTCACAGATGGTGCATTGTGTCAGCAAAGATACAAATCTCTGATCAATAAGAACCCCGAGGCACAGTTTTAAACAGGATTATGTAGGGGAGCCACACTGACATTGCCTTGTCTTGGCATTTTGGTGTCGCTAGGCAATGACACACGTTCTACCTTACCCAGAGAGGTAACAAAGTGTTCGTGGGCACTCAGGGTCTTCATACAACGCTTGTTTTTATAGTCCCAGATGCGCAGGGTCTTATCATCTGCACAGCTCACAATGAACTTTCCTCCTGGGTGGAAGAGAATTCCACGCACCCAATTATCATGGCCAACCTAAGACAGGAAGAGAAGGAGGAAAATTCGCCCGTATAAATACATACAAAAACACCTCAAGTGAGTGGAGTATCATCATACCAAAAAAATGCATGTGATTTATGAAGGTGTTTCCTTCAGCTTGTTATCAGTAAACAGTCAAGTATCAAGTTCTTACACTGGTATACATGGCAATGTTTTGGGTTAAAACAAGCAGGAACTGAGGAGCCACAGTTGACCTACCAGTGTCATAAGGCACATGCCAGTACTGACATCCCACATCTTAATGGTCTTATCTCGGGATCCCGAGAGCAGGAAAGGCCCAGGCTTTCCACTCTTCTTGTTCTATAGGATTCACAGGAAAAGGGGAAACACCATAAATAACAGTAAAACAATTTATTATTAATATTAATAAATAAAGACATTCACAAAAAAAATCTTACTGTATATGTATAGTACATTAATATAGCTTATCCATTTGCACATACCATAGATTCATGTATTATTATATATTGTCTGATTGCCCTGTTTTGTCTTGCAAAAAATAGACATGACAAAACATTGTGCAAGTATTTGTACGTACACTGTAGATCCAGAGCTCTTGCCATTTCATCTCCTTGTATACTTGTATATGGTGAAATGACAAAGTACACTTTGACTTTGACTTAGGGATGTATTCTTGACTCACTATCATACCAAATTATAATGAACGCATTCTGAAAGCATGCAGTAAGAAAAGTATACATCATCTTATGTATTGAGATTTTATCTCACCTCAGAGCCAGTGGCCTCCAATATGGTAGGATGTGCACTCTCTGGAGCCCACGAGATGCACTCCACCACATGCTCATGCTCCCGCAGTTCAGCTTTACACTCCTTGGTGGCGGCCACCCATACGCGCACTGTCTGGTCATTGGAACAGCTGGCCAAGAGTGTCCCATCTTGGTTGGGTCGCACCATCCGCACCCACTCCCGATGGCCAGTAAACGTCTTCACACAGTAACTGTGCCAGACACATGGACAAATACTCAGTGCTCTAATGCCTTTACTTCATAATTAACTTAATACAAAAATACACAATAAAACATAACATACAATGTAATAATGAGGATAAACCGTTCTTTTCAGGTCAACTTCCAAGCTGTAAATATAGTATCTTAATGCTGTTTTGTAAAAACAGCAATGTGATTTCTCTTCCAAGCTAAACCACTCAGTTCCTCACCCACCCAGCTATGTCAGAAAAACCTTCTTTACTCACCCAGTGGCCACCTCCCACATTTTAATGGTCTTATCCCTCGAGGCAGATACTATATGATCGCCATTGGGCATGATGGCAACTGATGACACATTGTGGTCGTGTCCTGAGGGATGGGAAACATCAGAGTGAGGATACCTTGTTGTATATAAAATGCAGTAGCAATAAAAATGTGAAGAATGTGAAAAAAAAAAAATACCAACACACTTCATAAACTCCAATTACAAACACATCAGGGGTGTTGGAGAAAACCTTGCATGCTCTCTTTAGACTGTGTGGTTAAAGTAATTACCAAGTTAATTAAGTCATCTGAGAAAAAGGATGCCTGTTATCTAACTCAGAGGATTAAAGCTGTCTCCTT
The DNA here is from genome assembly GCA_037974425.1 of Phenacogrammus interruptus. Taxonomy (NCBI): domain Eukaryota; kingdom Metazoa; phylum Chordata; class Actinopteri; order Characiformes; family Alestidae; genus Phenacogrammus; species Phenacogrammus interruptus. The sequence goes on along the minus strand of JBBPCW010000022.1, from coordinate 2,412,209 downwards.
AAGTTTGCTAATCCTACTCCGAACAAGCTTCAGCCCTATTCCCAGACAATCCTTAAAACCTAAAGATCTTTGTGCATACAAAGGATGTAAAGAATTTACATTCTCTGACACTTTTGATCAAGGAAGCCATTCTGGATAAACTAGCATTCAAATGCTGAAAAATATTAATGATAAATAAAGGGATCTCTCTTTAGTTATTTCTAAGGGCACCCCTGACCATGTTCTAAACTTGTGGTCAATCAGATTTAGGGATGGGTACCAAAATTAGGTTCCAAATAAGAACAGACTCAAAAATACCCGGTACCAGGTACCCACTCATTTTTAAAAAGATTTCTCTTCTGCAAATCGGTTTTTAAACACCACATCTGCCAGGACCTGTTTTAGTTGAAATCTGCTAGGTTTATTAAAAATAAATAAAAAAACAAGTTAAGCCCAAATACACATTTATTTTACATGATGTGACATTCTTCAGTTATTTAATGCAAAATTGCAAATTGTTTTATGGTCAACAAATCAGTTGACTTTGGTTTGGATCAGTCTAAATAAAGTTTGTTTTGTTATTTAAACAGTTTTTTTTTTACCTTTTTGGAATCGAAATAGGGGATTGATGAGAACCGGAATCGATTAAGCGGTACTGGAACTGAAATCAGAAAAACTCAAACGGTACCCATCCCTATTCGTCATTGGCCTCGCACTCTCACCGTGCATGGTCCTGATGCACTCAAAGCCCTGGAAGTCCCAGAGTTTGATGGTCATGTCTGCTGAGCAGGAGGCCAGCAGTTTTCCAGTCTGGTCAAAAGAGATGTCCTGCACAGAGTCTGTGTGTCCTTTCAGAGTGCGCTCAAAGTCTCCTGCCTCATAGTCCCACACCTGCAAGCAAGCCAGAGAAACAATGTTGATAACCGATTCATAATTGATAAACGTTGAGGATGAGAGCCCTAGCTGTCACCATTAAAAAGAACATATCTGACTGTTTTCTGAATAAAGCCCTCTAGCCCAGTGACAGCATGAGAGAGAGAGAGAGCAGGTTAGGCTATAGAGCTAAGCTTGGATATCAAGCTTAAATGGAAAGACATTTTATTTGAAATTCTAATTTCCAGACATGATGCCATTTCACATGCACAGGTCAGTGTGTGCCCTTGACTGATTTACTGCTCTACATTATGATTTCCTTTGCTACCTGGGCCAGTAATAATTAGAAAACTCCCCATTATGGCCAATAATATTTGTATAATACAAGTAAAGAAAGCGGAATGGTTCCTAACGTGTCCATGCATCACAATGGAAGAATCACTGGCAGCAAACACAGTACTTTGAATAACCAAGGCACTGTAAAAGGGCAGTAAGTAGAATATGTTAGTTAATTCAATAAGTTCAGAGACTGATCATAGACATAAGGGTTAGTTACAGCTCTAATATTCTCCATAACCATGGAAATAGTAACTACAGTACTTGTGTGAGATCAAACCAGTCGGATTAGCCCTCATTCCTCATCAGTGAGCCTGTCACTGAAAGTGAAAGTGAAGTGAAAGTGACCATTTGTCATACGTGAACACACCACTGCACACAGTGTGAACAGCACGAAA
>JBBPCW010000022.1:2398193-2410523 GCA_037974425.1 Phenacogrammus interruptus | reverse complement strand
AACTGTTTGAATTTCGATTAAATAAAGCTTGAAACATTGGGGTGTTCTAAAACTTTTGACCGGTAGTGTATATAAATGACATTTATGAGAATTGTCATTGTAGCATACTGAGAATCAATGTTTGTTGAGCATATGTAGTTTGGCATACAAACATTGCCATGTTTACAGGCCTAGATTGTAAATATCTACATTTATATCTATATCTTTGGTTGGGTGTAGGGTACAGATCAAATAATGTCACAACAAATGTACACAAAATATGAAAAAATGAACCATACTTAGGTATCTGTATTTACTACTGTACATTTGGGCACACATAATATTTTTATCTTTCTACTAAAAAATGGCACAATAACCAATTTAACTTCAGTTAAATTGATTTATTTTAGCATTTTGCACCAAGCGTTTCACAAAGTGCAGTTAATGGCATTTTCAGGTCTGTAGCCTATAAAAAGCAACCTCACAGTTTACATGCAAATCCTTTCAAACAAGTACTTCAGATTAGTGTGACTCCAAACATAGCTCAGTCATACAGTAATCACATACAAAGACACAAAATAAGGCATTTACCAGCATAAGCAGTTATATTATTGACAAGTGCTAAAATGCTTACATTCATTGCTAATTATATTAGAATTATTTAGAATGTTAGTTTTTTGCAAACTAAAACATTCGGAACATTGCTTTTCTTTCACTGACAGCAATAAGACCAAAGATGAGACTTTTCCAAACATGCAAAGAAAAAAAAAAAGAAACATTTCCAGAGCATTTTAAACATGTTGCATCCAGCAGTTAACATAAATCCCCTCATTTTCTTCATTTCCTCATATGTTCTTTCACGGTCCTCTTGCTTCTTGACATCACTGTGAGTGCTGTTCTTATATATACTGCAGTTAATTTTCACTGCTATAAATTGGTCCTCTGAGGAAGCAGGCTGTGTTCTTTATGATGCTTCATTTACTGGGGGTTTGCTCTGAGGCTCTCTAGGTCTTTGTTGCTTTAGGGGTAAAGAGTAGACAAGCAGTGTCATGTTGGAGAAACAGGAAATACATATAAGATTTAAAATAGTTTTAAAAACATGTAAGGAAACATTTTGATTCAGTCATCACAAGCCTCCTGTACTAAAAAAATTTAATTCTTGTGAATTAAATATTTTTTTAATGAAAAAACCTGTTTGCTTAATAAAACAAGCCAGATGGCAGCTGACTGTACTTCCAGATTGGGTCTGTCACGATTACTTGATTAAAACTGATAACTCGATTTAAATAATAAACAGTACAATGTGCAGCAGTTTCCAGTCTTCACGGCACAAAAGCGTCCATAATTTGAGTAACTTCATACTGGATCTCTAATTACCACAGATCAGGTAAGAAAACCCATAAAAAGAAGAATGATTACATTTTAAAATAATAAAAAGTGCGTACCATCCGTTTTTTTTGATAAACATGAAGCTAGAAAGAGCATAAACCAGTTACAGTCAACCCCCAAAATTCACGGGGGTTAGGTTTCAAGATTACAGGCGAATAGTGAAAAAACGGAAATTTGTGTTGTGGGAATGCTGGACTGCAGCTGCCAGAGAACGCTCACGGATTGACTTCTTTCAAACCTCCCGCCTCTTGAGTACAGCGGTGTTTCACCATCACAATACGCACTTTCTTAGGCCTCGTCCACATGGACGTTCGTAATGGAACGCGATCTGAACGCCATAGGCGTTTTTGTGGCGTTTGGTAGCGACGCTTGATCGACGTGAGCAAGGCGTTCGACTGGCGTTAGTCAGCCTGAGACCCGATCTGTAGGGGTCAGTATTACTCTGTCCAGAGTGTTACACCTGTGTCGACTTGGATTATAGTTCTGCACTGAAAACATGGATCCCTATTCTTTCTTAAAACTCACTGTTTACATTCCTGTTTTAAAAATCCTCCCGATACGGCGCCGTAGGCAGGAGAGGAACAAACGTTGCCGCTGCTACTGGGTTCACCCTCTTACTGCGCAACGTCAGAACAAAGGGACATTTTTTGTGCTTTTTGAAGATATGCGAAGATTTCCGCAAAAGTTATTCAACTACACTTGCATGTCAGTACAGAATCATGGGACATATTCGGTCCCTCAGAACATCAAGCGAACAGCATGTAAACGCCATAGCGACGTTTTCCTCGTGTTCGTCGGGATTTTGACGCCAAGAAAACGTTGCATGCAACGTTTGACGCCATCCGAACGCGCAGCCGGCCGAACGCCTGTGTTGAACGCCAGTTTAGACGCTTTCATTTCCTTCAATGTGCAGAAAAATGGGCGGCGTTCAATAAGCGCTCACCTGGCGTCACGAACGCCAGAAAAACGCCTGGTTCAGATGTCCGTGTGTTACAAAATGTTATTTTTCTTAATAATTTAGTACTGAAATGCACAAAAAGAATATTACCATGATAAACACTAAAAAAAAGCAGGGGATATTTGCATTTTATAATTTAGCTCAGTACCAATTAATTTATGCAGGTACTAGAACAAAAAAAGGATGACAACCCCTGGCTATGTACATAGCTAGAGCAAAGCACTCACAGGATTGCTGTCAGATGAAGCAGGCAACCTAGATTCACACTCAACAATCCTTTCTGTTCTTAGAAGTCACAGCTTACCTGAGTGGAATCAGGACAATGCCAGTTACAAGATTGAGCTGCTCCACGATCCACAGACGGCTCGGGGCAGTCAGCTGTGTTTAAGAAAAATCATTCAGGATAATTCACTAATGAACAGGCCGAAACATATACAGTAATCCCCGTTTTTCATGGGTGTTACGTACATAGAGCACTTGCGTATAGTGAAAACCTCTGTTGTTCTTTTTTGGTAGAAATAAAAATGGCTATTTTTATAGTGTAAACCCAAATATGCTCACAGAACACTTTAATTTAATTTTAAACCCTTAACGAAAATGTAAAGGTAACCCCGTATTCGCCTTTTTAATTTAACTGTGGAGTTTGAGTGATTTTTCGGCCGAGACATGCATCTCGGAAGGTGGCGGCACAACAGTATTGGGATGTAGTAAGTATTAAGATGAATGGGTCCCCTTGTTTGAACACATCCAGAAAAAATATATTTATTGGCACAAAAAAAACGTTTCCGTGTTATTGTGGGGATTTCCGCGTAAATTAATTCGGTTCTCAAAAAAAATCTGCGTGTGACTGAATCCGCTACTCCTGCTCTGCTGGGGGATTACTGTACACATATTACACTACTTACTTTGAGAGGAGTAATACTAGACCCAGAACTGTTTTTGTAGATCATGTTCATGGTCCTCTGCAGAATAACAGCTTGATGCGTGAGGTGTTTCAGGTACTCTGAGCTTTCTCGGGTCTTCTCATGTGCCTCTCCAACCTGTGGAAAACAACACTCATGACCGTGACGCCATCTTCTCGCCATGTATCCCCCCAGTTTTCACCTTCTTGAACTACACTGTAGTGCAAGTGTGTCACACTGGGTTCTTTCTGTATAAATGTTCTCCTCAGTGGTCCTGATAGAAATCACCTGATTCCTATAAATCATGTAGCGTTCCTTCTCGTGCCTCAGCGCAGAGCGGAACTCCCCTTTACTTTCATACACCTTCGCCAGCAAATGATGACTATGACAGAGAATGGAAGAGAGTTTTTCAATGGCATATACCAAAATTACATCTAAAGCTTTCCGTCATGTCTATTGCTTCAGGTGTGTTTGTGCTGGTTCATTCCTCACCTTTGTGCCACTTTAAGGGAGGTGGGCCCCTGGTATTTGGAGGTCAAAGCCAAGGCGTTCTCTAGAAACTTCAAGGCGAGGTCACACTCCATCACGCCATGCAGTACGAGACCAATCTTACTCTGAGTGGACAACAGAGCATATACCAACAAATGCTTTGCAGAAATTATGATAGATAGTATTGTTATATCTTACCGTGTTTACATAGCCTTTAAATTAATGCTATTTTTTGACTCATTTTAGGGCAGGGTGGGGCAGAAATTTGTCACAAATGTCCTGAAGCTACTTTTACTGAGAGATGAAAAGAATGTGAGTGTGAATGAGGGGCTGATGGGCATTAAAATTATTAAAAACTATGAAACTGCAATGGATTCAGTACAATTGTACAATTCGGTACAATGTTGTTTGAACCAGACCAACTTCGCTCCCTAAAAAATAGAAATGTATTAATCAAAATAAATATTATTTCAAATTATTTGAATTTAAGTGACTGTGTCAAACTATTTATTTGACCAAAAGTGGAACCTTAGAATAACAAAATGTTACTTACATGACAGTTCAATTAATATAAGAGGAAAATAAAGTTCTCCTCTGTCCTGCCTTGGACAGGCCGGTTTAGCTTTGCTATGAGAAATGTATGTTAAAATGTAACTATATTTTAGCAACCAACAGGGGGATCGGAATAATATAGGCACAGACACGGTACATGGTACTTTAAGTGTGAATCCTGAGAAATATCTGTCAAAATTACCTGATGTTGTTCTCCTTAACCCTGTCAATATGTTTAAAGCCCCATGATTTTAGCCCACCAAAAGACAAAAAACCTAAATTGTTTTTTAATATACTGTGCCTGAGGACAGCTCATATGAGATACATGTACAAAAATATATTTTTGTATATGTATGTGTCAGTTGACTACCAGTCAAATGTTTTTGCACACACTGAGATTTTCCATATTTTTACTCACTAAATATTTTCTAAAAATACATGCAATATTCTTTCTAACAAGTACACTATATGCACCATTTGTGTATCTTTATTAGACAGAAAATATTTTATTTTTGTATTCAAAACTACTTGCCTGTAAAAAGCCACCTAATATATTTTATACTTTATATAAGTATAAAGTGGATCACTAGACAAGGGTTAGATATTTAATAAGCTATTAAGTTACAGTCAGGGAGATGCAACAGTATGCATTTAAAGTTTAAGAACAACCAATTAATAGGAGTCACACGTGCAAATATGCAGTTTTTGATAAGTGTTAAAACTTTTGACTGGCAGTGTACAAGAATGGACATTTTTGTATGCATTACTGTGTTACTCACTAAAATTGTGACAGAAATATTATTATTTTTTTTAAATAATGAATATTCAAAAAATCTATTTTATAGTATAGTCGGTGATGCTTGGTACCATGTTAATTTTACTCACGTCTATTAAGGCCATCTCTGGGTGATCCTCTCCACACACCAGCAGCAGGAGATAACGGGCACGGTACAGCAGCCGCAGTGCTGTGGTCGCCTGCCCACCAGCAAAACAGTAAAGACCAAGGTGTTTCTACAAATGAACGAAAATGGCTTATTACTGTACTGCAAATGAGGGAGACAATTGAGGGATACAATTGAGGCCTTAATTAAATTACATTTAAACTTTATTCAAGTGTTTTTCTTACATGTGTTTATAAATAAAGGCTACTGACACTTAAAGTACACACACAGAACGCGCCCACACTCACATATTCCTGTATTGTGTTTGGATGCTCAACTCCAAGTACTCTTTCACTGATAAGTACAGCCCTCTGCTGGTGACTCAGTGCCTGATAAAATAAAACAAAACATATAAACCTGGGAACAGCAACAGCTAGGAACACTTATAGGCAACATTCTGGATCCAGTACAGTTGCTCCTACTGTTTTTAGCTATGTGTACTTTATATAGCTTTTTATTGACAGGATCATGTAATGCAGTGTCAGAAACTACAAAAGGAAGTGTATTTAATATTACTTAACATGATGCAATGACTTTTACCACTCAACTTGCAAGGTTTTAAAGTGTGGGGTTTAAGCTTCATTTTATCAACATTAGCCTTCTAGCTGTAATGTAAAACTAAAGAAGTAAACCTGTCTGCTCAACTATACAAGGGAAAAAACTAACACACCATTGTTCAGTGCTCAGAGTTTACATGGATGAGTTACAGATAGCTTTGTTCCATATGATAAAGTGTGCCTCAACCACACCTCTGAATAATCCCCAATGATGTAGTAAATGCGTCCCAGAAGACGGAGACAGGTGCAAACATCCCGGTGCAAAGCCCCGTACACATTAGTGAATAGCCCCAAAGCCTGGCTAATCATTTCACATCCCTCTTTCAGACAGCCTGAAAACATACAGATAAATGGCTATAATCATGTCCATGTGTGACATAATTTATATTGTATAAATTGTAGTGATGGAGAAGACTTTAATAGTCATTAAAGTCCAAATGACCAGAGTTTCCCCTGATGAGAGACAATTTTTGATAATCAGGGGAGGAGCCAGAACTCTCTATAGCTACAGTTGTGCTTGTAAATGTGCTTTACTCTGTTAGAAAAATATGAGTAATCAGGCAAAACATATCTCTTATTTTAATGGGACTCAAATTAAACCATGAGACATAAAAGCAAACATAACAATTAAGAAAATTCTGAAATGAATTATCTTGTTACAATGGCACCTGTAAAGTGGTGGGATATACAAGACAAAGGGTAAACAGTCAGTTCTTTCAGTTGATGTCTTGGTAGCTGTAAAAACAATCTGAACATAATGTGACATCTTAACAACTGGGTCATTGCATCACCAGAATTATGGCAGGTCTTGTAAGGTGTTTCAGCTATTACAATATTGTCATATTATTTACATCTACAGTTTTGGTAGGTATTAATATTATCTAAAAACACTTTTTTATGGATCCAGTACAGTTAACTGTGATGCATGGATTACATGAATAACCATTATTGTTATTTTATATTGCCTAGTAACTAAGCAAAATATGCTGCAAATCATTTGCTTACCTTGCTGGACCTTGGCCTGACCACAGTGTAGCAGATAGAGGCCATCCTTGGCTCTGGGGCTGATGTGCTTTACTATGGGAAAAATGTTGAGGACATCCTCCTCGGTGAACACCGGCCTATGCTTTGTATCAAAGTGATACTCTCTGATGAGGATCTGAGTGGTGTGTTTGTATGAGTGTATAAAAGTAGGACAAGGTGAGGGAGCATATGGGGGTGATGGAAAAGGGGGAGTGAGAAATATAGAAGAGAACGGTCACCACAATGCCAAAGAGAGAATATTAAGTATCAGTAGGCCTTCTTGTTAAGGTGGAAGGCAGATAGATGCTGTCTTACCTGGATCCCGGTTTTGATGGAAATCTCTCTGAGCAGTGTAATCCGTTGAAGACCACATTTTTCCACTGCCTGCTCTACATTCTCACTACAGGTACAATAAAGATATTTGAGTCTGTTACAAGGAACCCTGCATGACAGTTATGTACACTACAGGCCACATATTTGGAAGCTACAATGACTGTAAAACATAAACTCATCTTAAACATAACATTCTTACCACACAACAAAAAAGTGAGCATCCATTGTGGGATGTTTCTTTTGCTTTGCTCACTGTGCAGTTATTTCTCACTGATCAATAAATATTTTAATATTTAAAAACCTTTAAAAATAGACTAGGGGTACAGGAAATAACTACTGAAATAATTTGGTAAATTTTCGTCAGTTAATGTAGATGTGTTACTTGCTTGAAAATGGAACGAACTGTAGAACATTTTTCAAACTCGAAAATTCACACTTCTGCACTGTAGCATAAATCAGTGATGAATCATGAACATGAATATTATAAGACACTGTAAATGACCAGTGTAGCTGTGTGAATGAGCAAACCCCACCACTCTTCAGGGGTGTGCCATTAGTTTATTTTCCAGCTCTCACCATGGCAGACGGTAATGGTAGTACTCAAGAGCCTCAGCTTGGATCGTTCTCCAGAGCTCACAGGAGGTCAGGCCAGCCCAGGCCATCACTGCTCCTCCCACTGAGCCTCGGCTCCGCCTCCGCCGGCTCCTGCGCCTGGACACCAGTCTGTCCATCTGCTGCGGTCCTGGCACATCAGGTGAGGAGCTGAGGAAGCAGTTGAGGAAATGGCTGACTGAGGCAGACAGGGCAGATGGCTCCACAGCCTGACAGCAAAAAAGGCAAACATGAATTTACTGCACTAAGCTCAGAAATGTCTGTAAGAAATGGCAAAGCTTGTTCAACCAAAACAGTGGTGTCTTGTGACCGCAATAACTGTTTGAAACAGTTTATTTGCCAGTTAATACACCTCAGGGCGAAGGTTCAGAAGTGTGAAATCTGGAACCTAGTGATTCAACAACCCAGTGCCATCAGACTCCTTAAAAACGAACCTACCTCATACTGTAACTTTTGCACATTAAGCTACTTTTGCACATTTCCTTCAATTTGCAAAGCAGTTACACAGTTACACTACATCTGCACATCACACTTATGTCTGTACTAACTTATTTGATATAAAAACTCAACTCCAATCTCTGCATTTGTGTGGAAAGAAATGAAATAATTTAATTGCTCAGAAAAATGCACTTTCTAATGTACATATGACAATAAAAAAAAAAGTAAATCTATATAACACTACATGTGTTTAAGCCACTGTATGGACATAAAATATACCAATGGCTGTCCCTGATTTAATTTCTTGAAAGATTATTCACCTGATTCAGGCATTGCATGGTAACTGTAAATATGGTCAGTTTAGCTGAAACAATCATATTTTTTATTTGTGTTTCTTCATTTGTTATTACTTATTTAGGTTTTTAACAAGTAAGTGCAAACAATTTTCATCTAAAACATTATTATATTAACATTAGTAAAGTTCAGGGCCGCAGAAGGAGACTTACTAGCAAATATGTCTTGAACAGATGTTTTGCGCTTCTGGTGATCAGCTCACACAGTGCAATTCTCTAAAAAAAGACAAAATAACGTATCACTCACATTGCATGAGATGGTAACATCTCAAGGACACAGAGAAAGGACACAGACTCACATAAACGTGGTTCAGACTCTGTTTCGGAGTCTTTTCAAAATGCTCCAGTACTGTGCCCAGGTATCGGACATTGAGGCCATGCTGATGTAGAGCCTCGGTCAGTGTGACACCATCCATGGGCATGGTGGTGTGATCTAGAAAACTTCTAATCTACATAATCACAGAAAAGCAACCACATTACTTTTCAGTCATTTTTATCCACTCTGTTATACTTAGATAAATGACAGATGTTAGTACAGATGTACAGCATTGATGAGTATTTAATATTTGTCTGATTTTGACCAAATCACTCACTAAGGCAGGGATCTGGCTAGAAATGAGGAATGTTGCAGCATCCTTTAAAAGCTGTTTCTGTTCCTGAATCTCCTCACAGCTTTCCTTCGGGAAACGCACACCTTGAACATAAACACAATCGAAAGACACTGATTTTCAGTCTCTGATGAATGAAATATTCAAAATACATTTTTACAATATTGCAAATAGATAAACAAAGATGCATTTATTCAATGCAAGTAATGTATATTTATCATCACTGTTTAATTTGCCAACATATTTCTTAAGCTTTTAAATCAGAATACGCTATAGATTCTGCCATTATAAACTACAAACTAACCAACCCACCTGGTGAGAAAACATCAGGATTGAAGCGTATATCAAAGGAATTGTTCCTGCAGGAAGATGGCATAGCATTCTTGGAAGAACTGGCCTGGACCAAAGTGTCTGAAGTACTATCTATATCCTGCATGGAGTTTGGTTCTGCACTGGAGCATCCCAGAGGAGATCCAGGAGCATTGTCTTCTTCATGTTTATAGGCTGCTTCCATAAACGAGTGATATCTAAAGAAACAAAATTAAGATGTAAATACCTGTGAGCAATCAGACATTGATAGTTGGACAGTCCTCAAAGAGCCAATATAATTAAAGATAACTTATTTGTAGAAACGTAAACATTTAAATGTGTAAACTAAGCAGTAAAAGCAGTCAGTTTTGAATTTACTGTTTGTCACTAAAATCATTCATGTTTACATTTATATGCTAATCTTTAGCCAGTTTACCCCCTCTTCACTTTAAAGTTTTAAGGAGTGTTTCTGACTGCTTTTTAAAGGAGACGCAACACAGAGCAGCTAATAAAACAGCAATCATATACCATAGTACATATACCAAGGTCTCACAGTCTCAAAAGCACAGTAGTTTTGCATTTTTCCTAATTTAGACATGTCAAATTGGACCCACTAAATAGGACTAACACCAGTGTGTCCTATGCTCCCCTCACAAGACCAGCCATGACATCTTTTCAAACTGCCAGTAATATAATGACATTGGACAACGGACTGCACTTGGAGGAAAGCACTAAATGACAATTCAGTTAAGTCAGCTTAACAAAATGCCCAGACTGGCCAGCTATGTGTGATGATTGTGTGAGACATGGCAAAATTCCAGGTTGAAACTGGATGGCTGTGGATAATAGAGGCAACACTTAAGACTTCCACCCCTTTAACTACATAAAGTGATATAAATGCTAGAAGTGGACGTCAAGTGAAAAAATAAAATACAAAAAATGTAAAAGATTTAACTAGACAGGCTGCACTACAGTTATAAATGTAGGCTATATAGGTTTTAAGTGCTTTCACCAAGAAGCAAAATGGTCAGTAGGTGTATCAACTTGTGGGGTAGCTGGTGGCCTAGTGATCAGAAAGTCATGGGTTTGAATCCCAAGCCTGCTAGTTGCACCAATGAGGTACCCTTGAGCATGATACAATCCCCACACACTGCTCCCCAGGCCGCTGTTTCCTGGCTGCCCGCTGCTTCACTTGGTGAATGGGTTTTATGCAGAGGACGAATTTCACACTGTGTGCTGTGGTGTGTTCAGGTATGACAGAATGGTCACTTTACACAATATAATGTGGAAAGACGTTACCTGTTCTTTACAAAAGCCTCAATCAGCTCTTGCCTCAGACATGCCAAGCGATGTGGATGTTGATGTGGAAAACCGAGTTGCTGGCATTCATGCTTTAGCTCCTCCCCTTCCACAGGCAGGAAGTTGAGATCAGGCGGAAAGGTGAAGAGCAGGTCCAGGATGTAGTGACGGCCATCGTTACCCACAATGCCCTTACATTCCACAGAGGAGCACACCTCCACAGCTGTGTCATCTTTGTTGAGCACTAGATGGCGCTGCATTCTAAGCTGCTTACTGGGTTTGTCCAACAGCTTCAGGTACCTTGGGATGTTCAGATACATTTATTTCATGGTTGATGTCATATGAGGTCATGACCAACTTAATCCCTTAAATCTGCTTTTCTGCATATGAGAACAAGAACTGTAGACAGAAGCAGAAATCTTTCCAATGTGCCTCTTTTGATGAATTCTATAAAGCATGAGCAACATACACACATTGTAAATATATATGTGTATGTTTATACAAACATACTGATGTATGTGCGTGTCTACATATACACTTCTGGTCAAAAGTTTTAGAAGACCCCAGTGGTTCAATTTTTTTTTTTTTTTAATGAAACAGTTTAAGTCCAATGAATAGCGTGAAATGGTACAAAAGACAGTGATGAACTGCGGGAGGTTTAAAAATGGTAAGGTTTCCCAGAAGTGGGATATAATTCTGTAGTGCCATACAGTTTCCACTGGGAACTTCTGCAACGTAGTTGGGAAGAACTTACAGCAGAATAAACAATGAGACACTGAACCACTTGAATTTCAATACAACAAAACAGAAAAATTGGGGTGTTCTAAAACTTCTGACTTGTAGTATATATATATACACACACACACACACACACACACACACACACACACACACACACATATACATAGACACAATACTAGAACCAACTTACTTGTCACTAGAGACGACAGTCTTTCCGAAGTCAGTGGAACCATAAACAACACTCTGCTCCTGACCACGCTCCAGAATTCCTGGAATGATGGACTGTGCTGTGACGCGGTACCCTCGATAATCCACCACCACGGTACCTACCACATAAAGGTCCTCTGCATCCACAGCACTGTATGCCACAACACCATTCAGGTCAATCATTGAGGCAGCATGAGCTGCAGCCTCCCCACCAAGCTCCTGATAGTGTTCTCGCACGTCGAAGCCCAGGCTGAAGAAAATACTGTTCCATATGAACATCTGATTGCGGGGCTCTTCACTAGGGTTGATGGGCATCACATTGCCATCTATCACTGCCATGGCACCACGTGTAGCTGTGTTCACAAAGTCACTGCTGGCCTGAGGATAGTCAGAGACAGTAGTGCTGGGCGATATGACGATATATATCGTGGGGACGATAGAAAAGTGTCTATCGTCCTATTTCTCTTATATCGTTTCTAACCTAATTGTATCAGTTACTAAAGAAAATCGTCGCTGTCGGGTGGAAAATGTCCAAAACGGCTATTTTTCAGGAAACTGAAAATATGATTTATATTCTAAATAAATGAATACTGTGTCATCAAAATTGGTATATCATCTTAAGATATGATTATATAACTGT
>JBBPCW010000022.1:2330742-2354868 GCA_037974425.1 Phenacogrammus interruptus | reverse complement strand
ATAGATAGATAGATAGATAGATAGATAGATAGATAGATAGATAGATAGATAGATAGATAGATAGATAGATAATATTGATCCGCCCCATTATTAAGATTACGTAAAGATTTCTGTTACTATTTCTGGGCTATTTTTGCTGCACCAATTCCATGCTCCTCTACTACACAAGGCTAGTCATTTATTACAAATCTTCACTTCAAATCATGTCTAGACTCTAAAGTAGATAAAAGCTGTAGATATGGAACCGGAGAAAAAAGGATGAGTCATTCCAGCACAAGTTGGGCAACATGAAACCGGTTCCAGAACATGGTAGGAAGCGATCTAGTCCACAAAAAAGAGGGAAAAAAGCAGAACATTTAGACTCACAGAAGCATGAAAAAACTGCAGAAAAGGCATTAAGAAATCATGAGGTAAATGATGTCGAAAAACTGCTTCTGTGAAAAACAGCTGTCTATATTTAATCAAGGCGAATAAACAAGGTCTCATTTATAATTTAGATTTGCATGCATTAAACTGATAATTTTTAATCTTTGTATTAATATGCATGGATGATATTGTATAAATATGCAGCCTTATGCAAATACTGGGCATAATTTCTGTTTGCATTTCATTCTGATTCCCAGCTGTGGTTTGTTATTTTTCATTCAGGGCAATGCATTAAAACTCAAATATTAAGGCACAGCAATGGGGAGTGTATAAATATTTCTCAATTTAAACACGCTGAGCTCCAAAATTCATTAATAAATTAACACCAGAAGGTGGTCTACTTGTAGTACAAAAAGTTCAAAACAAGCATTTCCAGCCTCTCTTACTTTTTTTTATTCTCTCTGTAGAATTAACCGTCTTAGGTGAGATTTTGCTCAATAAGATGATTATTTTTTTTGTTTCAGTCATTTTGCTTTTTGCTGAATAAAGTGCTTTTGGTTGCCATCACTTACATTTTGGTAAATAAAGTGATTTTTGTTACTGTCAGTTGCTTTTTTGCTCAAAAAAGTGATTTTGTTTTGTTACAGTTACTTTGCTTTTTGCTCAAAAAAGTGATTTTATGAATGCTGTTGAAAACTGACTTTTTGAGGTTCTCAGTTACTTTTTCCTCAAAAAAGAGATTTTTGTTGCTGCCACTTTGCTTTTTCCTCAATAAAGTGATTTTTATTGCTGTCAGGAAGTGATTTTTTTGTTGCTGTCGTTTGCTTTTTTCTCAATAAAGCAATTTTTTGTCATTTTCAGTTGCTCAAGAAAGCCATTTTTATTACTGCTGTCTTTATCAAAAATTCTTTGAACATTGTTTTTCTAAATTTGACTTTACAGGAACCCCCCAGATCTTAAAAGAGACTGAAATATCGGCGGATGCGTTTGTTTACCGAGAGTTATATGGTGTCTGGTGTTTAAAATAAGACAAAAATAAAAACAAAAAAGAACATTAATACAAAAACGTGACCAGAGTCCTCTAGAGTCTCTGAACTGAACTGAGGTCGGTGTGAACTCTGCTTGCGAGCGCTCGTTGGACTCTTTTGGGTGTCTGGAGATGTGGAGTGGTCTGAATAAGGTCCTGTGTCTTTAAGAGAGGAACCCTCTGCTGGAGCACAAACGCTCAACCCCCATCGAGTCACTGGAGCTGTCAATCACGGGCGGAGCTCTTTGATCTTCTCACTGCTGGGCCTGCTCCGGGGCTCAAAAGCACTATTTGTTGCTGCCGGGCTCCATTACTTTCAAGTTGTGGAGGTCCTCTTACAGCACAACAACTTTTCTCTCTCCCTCTCTGTCTCTCTCTCCCCTCCTCCTCCTCTACCGCCTCACATCCACTCTCGAGCTCTTCTTAAAGAACAAGAAGCCAAAGTTTTGTGTGTGTGTGTGTGTATGAGAGAGAGAGAGAGAGAGAGAGTGTGTGTATGTGTGTGTGTGTCTGTGTCTGTGTTTGTCACAGGAAACGCACAGCGAATTTTTTCATTTTCTTTTTGTAACCAAGAGGCAAAAATGCCGCAGCTCAACAGCGGAGGGGGAGACGACCTGGGGGCTAACGACGAGATGATCTCCTTCAAAGACGAGGGCGAGCAGGACGAGAAGATCCAAGAGAGCGCCTTCACGGAGGGGGACCTGGCGGACCTCAAGTCGTCCCTCGTGAATGAGTCCGAGATCAATCAGAACTCAGGAGCAGCGGTAGGTACAGAGAGAGAGAGACAGAGAGACAGAAAGAGAAGATACATAGAGACAGAGAGAAATACTTGGTGTGTCCTCGTGCCTCTTTTCGCAGTTTCTTCTCCTTTAATTGAAGAAAACCCCCGATAATAAAAGTGCCGTGCGTGTTTTTCTACTCTGCTGTGGATGCGTGCAGGTGGCCAGAAGAGGACAGCAGGACGAGCAGAGGGTTTACGCAGAGAAACACAGAGAACATCTCGACGAAGGTGAGTGCACCTTAAACTTAAGTCTTATAATGAATTGATTAGTGGTCGCGTTTTCGTCACAGCGTACTTTTCGTCGCTGTCTAACTTTTTTCTCTCTTGTCGTGGGGAAAACCAAAAAGGTCTGCCAGTCATAAACGCGTCAGCGGTTACTCAGTTTACTGTTGTTGTTTTGTCTCCCTCTTTTCCTTTTTTAATCTCTATGTGACTGTAAAAGTTATCCTGAAAAAATGCATGCCATCATTGAGTGTCTGGGGAGCCAGTGATTGCATGAAATCAGTGATGTAACTTTGATTGGGGTTGTGGTTGAAGAGTTGGGTAGTGGGTTTGTATCCCAGGGCTGCTGTCGGCACAACAGACGGACCCTTAAAAAAGGTACCATGCCCACACACTCATGTGCTGCACCGCTGGGTGCTCATTGCTTCATTCGGGTCAATAGGTTAAATGCAGAGAAGAGTTTCATGCTGTTCACACTGCGCGGTGCTGTGGTGTGTTCATGGCCACTGTACACTTGTGTTGTTTTAGAACTGCTGTTAAATGAATCCCTGCATCTCTGTGACAGCCTTTTCAACCTTGTCTGTCTCCCTTTTAGTCCCAAAGCATCAGGATGGAGGGACATACAAAGCACCAGCCTACTCTGGATACCCGTTTCTGATGCTGCCTGACCCGTACCTGCCCAACGGCCCGGTGTCTCCATCTGTAAGTAACCCCTTTAAAACGCTCTGTGTTTTAATTTCACCTCATGCATTTTTTTCTTCCAGATTGCATACATTTGCTTATAGCAGTGAAAATCAATATAAGTAATTTTAAGCGTTGACGTTCTTGTCTGTATCCTGCAGAAGTGCAAAATGCATTTCTCAAGCTGTGAACTGAAAAAATCGCTCTTAAAATTCACACAAGGTCTTTGATCTGATGTCTTGCTCTCAGAGCAGAGGGTCACCGTGTGCCGCTGTTATGTTTTATAAACTGCAAGAACGCTGCAGTGTAAATGATGTGTTAATGGCCTCCTGTTCATCTAAGTAGCTCCTCATGTTCTCTGTTGATAATTAATGTGGCCCTTCAAAAATTTGTGCATCTGTGTAGTTGTGTGTATTTGTTTGAGGGGTGTGTGTGTATGGTTTGAGCCAGTCTTGCTGGGGAGCATGGCAAACTGCAATTGGTGTCCCATTCAATGGTCTTGTTTTGAGTTTGATGAACATGGCGGGTGCTCGTAGATATCGAAGATAAGACACGTTTCCTTTATGACCTGTAGTTCTCATGCAAAGCTTACCTGTTCTAGGAAGAACGCTGGCTGATAGTTATGCTTGTACGCCATTAGGAAACATTGCATTCATTCGGCAGAGGCTTTTATCCAAAGTGAGTAATAATATGAGGACACACTCAAGTTTCAGAGCAGTCTTAGAACCAGAGCGCAGCACTAAGTGCTGAATCTTTATGTAGGTTGTAGTGCAACAAGATGTCAGCTTAATCAAAAGAGCAAGTGTGATGGAGACCTCAAGAAATAAACATTATGAAACATCACTGATCAGTAAAAACAACTAAGTGTTATCTACATTAAGATCTACATACATTTTTTTAAATTCGTGGTAAAATACTGTAGAGGAAAGTAAATATTTATTTGTTTGTTTATTAGTGGTCCTTAGCGTTTTGGCTCATGTTAAAAAATGTCGTTTTCTGTCTACTGAAGTCTATAGTTCTATATGTTTGTGACATTATTCCATATTTTCTTATCATTCTACTTGTCAAAGACAGGAATAATCCCAACCATATTTTAGAAAAATAACAGATGTGGTGCCGATGCTTGTGAGTCACAGCTGGAAACATGGCTGGTCACGATATCAGAATAGGAACCAGGTTTCGGTGTCATATCAGTCACTGCAAAAGAAAGTAACCCGTTCTCAGACTGCCAAGACGTTCAGCATTTCATCACCATAAAGCGTTTCTAACTGGAGGGTGCCTGATTGTTTAACTTGTAGTTTATTTAACAAAATGGATTGTGTGATTTTAATAGACTGTTATGGTTTTATGATCTTCACTGTGAGACTTTTGGGGAAGTTACTAATGTATAACAAATCATGTTCATCTGACCAGCCAATATTTGACTGTAGCCCAGTTGCTGATGGTTGTTTTGAGTATTATTTATCATCAGGAGATTTGGAAGATGCTACTGTTTAAAGCACCAAAAAAATCTTTGATCAGTGCTATAGAGGAACCCGCTCTTGGTTCCCTAAAGAGCTTGTTAGTTCAAAGAATCTTTGAAATGGTCAAATGATATAAAGGTTTAGAGACAGCACATCCTTTATGTTGGGACTTTAAGAAGCTTCTTTACTTTCTCATTTACAAGAAGACCTCTTTCAAGAATTTAAAGGTTCTTCATGAAATTGAAAGGGCTTCTCCCATCTCATAACACAAATAATCACTTTTTGAGACCTTTATTTTGACGAATGTAGGTGTGTGTACAGTCTACAGCTCTAACAAATGTTGGAATTGTTTCACTTATTTTATTGAACATGCATTTTGCATGTTTTGCTTTTGAATCATTCATGTGATCAAGTAACCAAAAAATTAACTAATAAAGCTGTAATCCAAAAATGAATCAGTGGGACTTTTGCTAAGGACAGCATCTATTGTAATAAAAACCTTTACTGGATTTTCTGCCACAGGTGTCAGAAGTCTGACACATTGTGTCCTATATAAAAGTATAGATTAATTCACTGAAAAAGTTTTGACATTGTTCAAAAAGAAGAAACTTTGTAAGCACAGAAATCTGTGAGAATTACACTCCCCCTTTCTTTCCCGGGGGGCAATATTAGTGAAAGTTGTTGAGCTAGCAGTGCTTAACTCACATAGTGAACTTTGAGAATCAGCAGAGGAGATTTGTTTTGAATGGAGATCAGTAGAATTGACTCCACTTGGTGTATTAAAGGAGAAAAATGGCCTGAAGCAGGACATTCGAGCGGTCATCCCTATTTAGTCTCCCTTGTTCACCATGGTTCTCTCTGTCTCTCTCCATATTATCCTCTCAGCCCTGTAAAGAGGTTTGTGTGTCCCGAGAAATTACTGGATTTGGAGAAACCAAATCCTGATTAAAAGTATGTGTGATTGTTTATTGGTCTATACTTCAGAATTTACTGATATTTGAAGATGCTTCCAAAGGGCTCTGATATGGGCGATTAGTGCACTAAGACATAGCTTCTCTGTTGTCGTAGGGACTGAACATTCTTGTCTTTGTCATGCAGAAAATAGGATTATTTAGATTTTACTAGTATTACTTGGGGATCCCCACATTATGTATGCATTTGCAGAAGAACTGTCCAAGCTGTGCTTGTCCTTCCCCCAATTTATGGGATTCATTACTTCTGAAACTGTGGGTCCTTCGTCCCAAAAGCATGCACCCTTGTCTTGTATTGTGGTGCTGTGTTGACTTTGGCTTGTTCAAGTAACCTTTCGTTTCTATGCTAACAATGCAAGTAACATTGGCTTAGGCAATGTAATCCATCTATAGAAGCTGTGGGCCTTGCGCTTTGCGCCTCTGACAGGCAGCGATAAGGAGCGGGTGCAGGATTACTCCCTCTTTAAGAGAAGCATTATTGCGACCCCTGGGTGATTTGTTTCTGCCAGCAATTTAGTCTTGTCCGACAATGTAGGGCCTTAGTGTCACTCAAAACTTCAGATTAGAGAATTAAGTAGGCAGCCAAGTCTACTTAAAGTGTGAGATGCTGGCCTGCAGTATCTTCTGAATTATTCAGACGACAAAGAAGGCTAAGTTTCCCCATTTGTAATCCATCCAGCCATGCAGTTTAAAATGATTATATGAGGTGCCCTGTCTTTGCGGTCTCAAGTAGAAACATTAATGGCTCACACTTTGAAAATGACAGCCTGGAGTATCAGTATCTGTACATTTAAAAACAAATGATAATAAGTGGCTAGTCTCCTGTACTTTGAAGTGGTTTGATTAAAGAGCCCTCATAAAACAAAATTTTCAGAACCTGTAGTAGCCCTCCAGTACTTATAAAAACTGGCGTTTATTTTTGTTCTAACGAATGGCAGAATGAAAATAAGATGTTTTTTTTTTTTGTTTGTTTGTTTTTGTTTTTTTGGGCAGGTGATCATTGTCATGTCTCTTAAGATAGTGGTTCCAAAATTGATCCCAGAGACTTTATGATCAACAAGTGAAGAACACCTGAACAAATGCATAGGAAACCATGTCCATCACTTAGATGTTCCTGCATGACTGCTCTGTTCCTCATGTTTGCATGCTGAGAGTTTACATGCAGTGGGGGGTGGGATGTGGCACCCAGGTGACTCATTGACCAAGAGCGGCCAGCCTAATGGGAGGGGGCTAAATTGCTCTTGTTTACAAAGGCATGCTGGAAGAGCTGTCCCAGCACAGCTGCCGAATTCTCAGGGAGCAGTTAATAAACTACAGGAAGATGATCATTGAGGGGGAGGGTGGCAAGTGAGCAGGTCTAGTCATGCAAATACGCCCACAATTGGTGGTAGTCTGGAGGTCCTAGAGTGTAAAGTATCACAGGAACCTGGACTAACAGCGTCGTCGTTTGCAGCAGGACATGAGCCGAGCTTTCCAAGCTGTTCTTGCAAACCACATCGGATATAGGTGTGGTCATTGTCGGGTTTTTCCTGTCTAAAGTGGTTAGATATGTTTCGTTTCACCCCAAGTTAGTGTCTCGCAGTCCAGAGATTTGTAATCCTGTTATGTTTCATCTCTGTCTGTTCTTTTCTCAGCTACTGTATCTTCTGCCATCAAAAGACTTTCACTGAGTGAGTCAGTCTGGCATATTTATAAAAATGCAGTAAAAATGAAAGAAAATCCCCCACCTCAAGGTAACCATGACTCCCCGATCATAACGCATTGATGTCAGCAGAGGCAGGATTGGTGACGCATGCATGTTCCTCAAAGCATAATCTTTGTGCCATAAAAACGAAAAGTGAAATACCTGAAAATGTCAATATATGAATGTTCAAAGGCTCTCTGAGTCACAACAAAATGTTTTGCAGCCCTAAATGTAGTGTGCTGGCATGACATCTGCCTCGAACGTGAAGGACTGACAAAGACATAAAGGCCAGAGCACAGCTAGTTTGCTTTCACCCAGGTGTGCGCAGGACCCTCCTGCCACATATGGTAGGTGTCACAGTGACACATCTTAGTAACAACTCCAAAACCAGTTTTAAAAAGGGTGGTGGGGGATGAGGCGAGGAAAGGAGAAGGTGAGAAAGTACTGTTTAGAGGTGTTACGGTCATCCTGGTTACTGTTATCCTCTTTGTAGTGATCACACCTCCTCTGTCTAACAGTCCTGACATTTTTTTTGTTCCCAGTTAAACAAGGAATCACTGCAAAATATAGTATCCTGAAAAGTTTCAACAGGTCTCTAAGACATTCCCCCATCGAGCATTTAACTGTTATAAGGAACACTTAAAACACTGAGGTCCGGTAAAAACCCTGAGATCATGTAAATTCTGTACTTGCTTACTTGTCTCATACCATCCATGACTGTGCCCTCTTTCTGAAAGCGCTGGGTGCTGCACAGTGTGATCTTCAGAAAGATCTAATCATGCTCCATGATAGGAGAGAGCATTTCAACCAACTACACTTCTGCTGTTAAAAACGAAAACAAACTTTTTTCATAAGAGAGGCTACCAAGCCTCTAAACTTAAGATGTTTGCTACATTTGTTGGCATGTTTACCCCCTAGGTCTTACGCAAATGACTATGGCGGATGGAAATTGAGGCTTTTTGGACCTTTTATCAGATCTTTATGACCTGCTTATGTTTTTTTGTCATCATTTACCACAACACTTGTGTTGAGGATCGCTTAGTACTTACATCTCTGTCTCTTTAGTTTGACGGTGCCTGTTAGGCGGAATTTCATACAATCACATGGATGGTGCTGCCGTATTGCCATTAAAAGGATATCTGAGCCACCCGTAAGCAGGTTATGTGGGCTGCACATGTCTAGCTTGGTCAAGCCCCTTTCATTAGACCAGCTTGATGATTGTATGTAGCTGTTCCTAAAGTTACGTCATGTGTTGTGTTGCCTTGCGGAGAGAAAAATCTGTCACAAGCTCTTATAAAATCCTCAAGCCCGGTAAGCCGTGCTGTTGGGCATTTTTATGCTTCAGCGCTAGCTCTGTGTTCATATGCGAAGCATGCTTTTTGTGCCCTATGTACATGTGTGCTTCCATATGTGTGTGTGAGCGAGGCTCTTGGGAGCGAACCCAGCTGTGGCAGTCGGCTAGGCCTGTTGGGTAGATGGGTATCAGATGGGAGTGGGATTAGGCTGCTGTGATCACACCCACGTGGGCCTGCCCCATGCGGCTGGGGAGGCTCCAGTGGGTCTGGGCCTGCACTAATTCGGGGTGTGGGGGGCGTTGGCTGACCCCAGCAGCGGGAAGTGGGACAACTTCTCCATATGTCCCATGTAGATCTGTCTTTTTTTTTTCTCTCTCTTTTTCTTTCGTTCTCTTCCCTTTTCTGTATAACCTTACCACACTACTGCCAGCCCGCTTGAAAATCTAGTCCAGTGTGCAGATTGGCTCAAGAACTGAATCCAACTTAAAGGGCCCATTTCATTGAAAGGCACATTTTCTATTATTGATTTTTAAATTGATTTTAAAACTTTAAACTACTCTGTATGAATTGTCAATTTCAAAACATACCATTCACTTCTCTATCTGAAGGGGCCACACTGTGAAAACCGCCCACTTTGCATTTATTGCTTCTGTGCTATTACAAAAATTAAAACATTAATATATGCATTCCTTCTACACCAGTTCAGCCCCACCATTTCACAGTGAGCAGTGTTTCAGCCTGGCATGCATTTCGAATGACACATAATACATGCACTCATTCAAAAGTCATGTAAAAGTACATTCTGACCATTTTTGGTCCACAACCCCATGAAATACAAGCAAAATTTAATATATGGACCCTCTGAAGTATTGCTTTGCATTTATAAATGTGTGCTTGTGTTCACTGGCTCACATTTTCAGAATCTGACTTGATGGATCAGTGAATGCTTCTGCACAGTCATCAGTGAGAAATATAACCAATAAATCTTTGGTAACCTCTGAAATCATCTGTGATTGTAATTCATCTCAGTCCAAAAAACAATCATTCTCTTTTCCAGATGAAGCTACAACATGAAGTTGTTGGTCTGTATGGAGGGCTTGTTGTGTTCTTTTCTATTACTGGATCCAGTAAAGGGGCTTCAGTGGCTTGTAGGCAGCATCAAGATTGATGTCTCTGAAAATAATTAGAATAGACTCCACACTTTGCAAAACCACATTTGTAGTCCAACGGTCTTTGGCTGCTTCAGCTTCTAAATGTTGCTGAATGTGTGATCGAGTGATGAACTTTGCTTGCAGTTACCCAGAGCTCGTCTTATCATTCATTGCCTGCATGGACTACTGTTTATAGCATGGCAGTACATGAAGGCCTGCAACAAATACAAATGCCACCTTTGTGCAGTTTTGAGTCACAGTAAATCCCACTGCATAATCTGAAGATAAGAGCAGGTGTGAGAAGAAGAGGTGCATTGCTGTTGAATGCGGAAGCTTTTGCATCTTCCCCCAACCTTTTTTATAGTTCATCTGAAAATACCTGCTATTTAACACAACGTTGCCACAGAGTGGAGACTCTGTAAATAGCCCACTATATAGCCCTACTTAGCAATCTACCTGAGAACATCCAGAGTTTATTTTTGATGGAAATGTACTGTTTGGAAAATGCCTTTTTTTATCATGTTACATGAGCATCCCAACCAACAACTAATAATAATGATAATAATAAAAATACACTTTATTAATAGAGCACTTTTAGAGATACTCAAAGACGCTTAATGCAATTGCTGTGTACGTTTCTTTACATACAGACATTCACTTGGCTCAGTGTAAAGCCCTTTGGTCAAAAATAATGCAAGCCCACCTTTTATGCACATTAAGAATGTACTAATGAGCTTCTTGTTAGATTTATTACGACGTGTTGTATTACGATATGTTATGTTGTCATATCATGCAGTCAGGTTGTCTACCTGAGCATATCCAGTACATTTTTCAACTGGAAATGAAATGTTTGGAAAATGCTGGTGGTGTGCCACCACCAAGTCATTCGTCTAAAAGGAGGGGCATCCCACTTCTACTGCTCGCTTTCAAATGTTATGGAATGTGGTTTTCCATGTGGTTTTTGTACCCTTCTGATCGTCCGAGGCCAACTGGAAACCATTTTACTACCATAAATAGAGCTCTACTTGTGGGACCCAGTTTGAGGTCTTTTGTAGATTAAAAAAAAAGTAATAATAAAAATAGCTACATTTTGGATGGCAAACAGTAAAGCAATTAAAACACTCTCTCACTTCACCTTGGGATGGCTGCTGATCACCTGTTTGTATTTGCATTGAAGAGGTGAGGGGAGTGAGGGTTTGGTAAAACAACCACTTGGGGAAATCCCCAGAGCATTTTATTTGTACACTACTTGTGTGTTTGCAGGTTTAATGTAGTGCTTCTAGCCATAGCAGCAAAGCAACTCCCCTTTGGTCGGCTGTTTAAGTGTAATCTTTGAGTTACTCTGTGTATGTTTGTGTGTGTTTTCATTTCCATTCAGCTGTGATCAGCACACGTATGCACACTGCCTGTATGAGCATTGTGGTAGCTGTGCCGCTGACATACATCTTACATCCTGTGTTCAGTGATATCAAGGCCAAGCCTTGCTGCTAGAGTAGTGTGAAGGTGAGGTGTAGTGTGGTTAGAGAGCAGTCTTGGTGTTTGTGCATGTGTATGTGAGTGTATGTGTGTGAGTGTGAGCATGTGTATCTGTGGATTTTTGCAACTGTGGCGTGTTCTCATACTTGGGAAAGATGGTGAGGGAGAAGGCAAATCTCTCTCTCTTTCTCTCTCTCTCTCTCTCTATCTCTCTCTCTCTCTCTCGCTGGTTCTTATCTGATGAGTGGAGTGGGGGGCAAACAGTGAGTGAGGCTCAGCCATGGCGGAAGGGAGTCAGCAGTAAACACTGAAGTCTGTAACCACATAAGCACACCTGGCACACCTCACTTTGAACGACTTCAAACAGTCAGAGGCAATCTCATCTGCACCTTTAACCATTTCGCACCCACACTGTCAAGGAACACCTACACACAGCGCTGGTCAACGTCTCTTTTCTTCAGCATCACTGCACACTTCAGTACCAGTGCCCACCACCGTCAAACCAGTCACATCTCTAACCAGTCACAATGTGTCGAGCGCCTTTACGTGTCACAGTTTCAAAAGAGCTCCTGCGCCAGATATCAATAAATGGCCACGAATGACCATTTTCCTTCCTAACTTCATCCCTTACAATGAAACGGTTGGCTTTTGTTATTCTGTCTTTAAGATCATGAAAATAAGCTTCACCCAGATTGGCTGCCATTTGTTGTGTTTCTGTCAAAAAGTAGCAAAAAACTCTTTATAACATAAATGAACTACTTTAGACTTTAGGGGATAACCTACTTTAGACTGAACATACAAAGAATTAAATGGGTTGGATTTTGCTACAGCACATGACACCATATGAGAATTGTTTTTGTTTTTTTGTTTTTTTTTCACTCAGTCAGACTCTTAAAGGGCCCATATTAGCACTGGAAAATATAAGTGGCACTGCGCCATGCAACATTTTGATGAATCAAGGTATTCAGGTCAACAAACTCAGGCTGTCTTTAACCATGTAATTCCATTCATATGTTAGCAATATATTGTTGTTAAACAATATGACACTTAAACACATTGGTCCTAGTATTTTGTTAAATATTGTCTTGTCATGTCCTGTTGTGTTAGTCTTGTCTTTTCTTGCAATATCTCTCTTGCTCTTTCTGCACACTGTTTTGTGCACCTATGTATTATGCAGCCTTGTAGTGTTCTTGTGTTGCACCGTGGTCCTTGTTTTGGTTTACTGTGTAGGTTCCTGAATGACAATAAACCTCCTTGAACTGACTTGCCATTATGCAAGCCTAATTGGCAATTGTCAAACCCAAACTTCCTGTTGCCAAAATGTCATAATCCAATAGATGCAATCAAATTGCTGGTTTCTAAACCAAAATTGCCAGAAGAAGTGCAAAGTAGCAACAGAAGGAAAGTTCTTCACCCAAGATGATGTGCTACAGATGGCCCCGCACAAGCTACTGATGTCTGTTTGAATGGACATCATCCAAATAGACAGCGGGGCTGTGGCTCCCTGTTGTTTTATGGGTGCTTCGCTTCATCTGCTTACAAAATATAAGTGAGATTTACAGTGGCTGTATGAAGAAGACTGAGCTCATAGTCCTCTCTGTGGTCACAGCCTCAAAGAAAACAGCAGAACATCATCCCTATCCTCTCCTCTCTTTCGTTCTCATGTGCCAACAAACATCCATAACTTCACCACTATTAAACCAAATGTTCATTCAAGTCTGGAAAGGTTTCCTCTCATTGTTAATTAATTCCAAATCGTGCAGCACCTGATTTTCATTATATAAATATTAACGCAATGTTATGTCATTGCAATCCCTACGTGATTAAAGGAAGCAAGGAAGTCATTCTGTTTTTTTGATATATGCTGCATGCCATAGAAGAGAAATCGAACTTTGGGGATCATGCACCTCATAAAGGCCAGCTTGCCAAACAAATATCATATTGTTTGGTAAAAATGTTTGCCAGCTATTAACCAGAAACTACTTTGATATTTCTGTTCGTCTTTTCATCGTGAAATGTTTTCAGTGTGTGAAGGGCAGCTGGTGGGTTCAGACTATATCAAAAAGAGGTGTTATCTAAAGCATAAAGTATTTTCAATAAAGGGATCTACAATCAGTGTAACTCCCTGACAACGTGAGAGATGCAGGGTCAAGGTGTTGTACATGTATGTCCAGCTAATTCTCTCTGCTCCAATCTGTGTATGTGAAATGAGTTCAGTTTGCTGCTGAAGATTGTTGATAGAGTTTGTGGAGATGTGAGGTTGGATGGCTAAGCTTTGGTTAAACATCGTTGGGTTTATAGCTCTGTTCTGTTGTTGGGTTTGTATGAGTACAGTTGTCAGATCTTGTGGTTTACCATGGAAAAGAGAGAGAGCAGGCAGGGCTCTGTCTGTTACCTGAGAAACAAAGCAACGGTGCTATCAGGGGCAGCAAGATGGAAAGTTTCTAGCTCTCCACCGCGATTTCTCTAGTGAACTCACCTGTGTTTTTGTTCCCTCAAAGTAGTATTGATCTTTACTTCTAGTTTCAGACGTCCAATATCTGAGCATCATGTCATTATGTGGAGGATGGATGGAGTTTTCAAGCATTGTAAATATAATCAAATTGTGAGATTATTGGTATGAAATTTTTTCAGAAATTGTAATGTGTATGTATAGAAAAGAATAACACTTTAATAATATTAGCATTGTGTTGCTTTTTAGCCTGAAATGAAAGAATAGACAAAAATTGCAGCTTTTACTCAATGCAACGTATAACATCAAAGTTAAAGATCTGATGGGAACAGAAAAAAACAATCACTTGGATGGATAAAGGGTCACTCCCTGTGTAAGTACTTTGTGGAAATACCTTTTGCTTTAATTACTGCACGTCTAGACTGTGCAGTATTTGCTCACTGTTCTTTACTGTTGGCTTGGTGTTCTTTTGATGGTGAGCTGTATTATTGACTTTCCGACAGATGTACTATTTGGTATGGGGCCAAATAGTACAGTTTAGTCTCATCTGACCATAAGACCCTTTTTCACTTGGCCTTGGAAAGGTGTGTTCTGGAAAAACGCAATCAATGCTTGTTGTAGCCTTCCTTGAGGAGTGGCTTTTTTTCTTACAACCCTCACAAATTGTCACATACACACAATGACCACTCTTGGTAGCCTCTCTGACCAGTTTCCTCCTCACACTTCCACCCAGTTTGGAGTGACCACTTGATCCAGGGAGTGTCCCAGTTGCACCAAGCGCTTTATACTTCTTAGCTATAGACTTAGCTATCAGGGATTGAAAACGTATTTTACTTTTTGTGTCTCTTGGCCAATTTTATCTCTGAGATCTTGTGACAGTGCCTTGCCACAGATATTTGATTGCTTTCAGTTGCACTATCAAGTGCTGGACTGCTCCAAACATAACTATTTTGTGCCGAACTAATCAAAATGATTACAGGTGGAGGCCAGTTAACTTGATGTTTAATGAAGAGGGGGATTAGTAATATCAGACTGAGTTCAAGGAAGAGAGGTTATCATTTATCAATCTCAGTGATTGTTTGCTTTGTTTATCTTGCTGGCTGGCTGGCTGCCTCTCTGTCTCTCTGTATTTCTCTCTCTCTCTCTCTCTCTCTCTCTCTGTGTCTCTGTTCTATCTGTCTCTTATTCTCTTTCTCGTTCACTTTGATGTTATAAGTTGCTCACAGAAAATGCAGCTGGATTGTATTCATTTTGGGCTGCAAAACGACATGTGAATGTGTTGAAGGGGTCGATGCTTTTCTAAACCCACCGTTTTTACCTTTGATTCATGTTGCTAGCAATACCCAGTGGGCACGCCCAGCAAAATCATTGCTTAGCAGCACTGATGTGTAGCTTATAACTGTGATTTGTATATGAGACCCAGTTACATGCTTTCTTTCATGGGAAGTCCCCATCAATGCCACTTTCACACTTTGAGGCAAAGGGGCTGATCTGGCGTCCACACAGTTCTCATCTGAACATGTAGAGATGCATGTCAGTGGCAAGTAGCTGCTAGTTTCCAAAGTAACATGGTAATGATGTTTTGTAATCAAGCTATGTTTGTGCTGTAGAAAATCTAACACATTATTTGGTGGGAGCCATCAAAATAAAGGAGTTTTTAAGGAATTCAGAAAGGTGAAAATTGAAATTTCTGTAAAATCAGCCTGTATAATTTATAGTCAACTTAAAAACTAAACAAATTCCAGCAGTTTTAGTTAACCAGTACTTTACTGTTATGACTGTCAGCTGTGAACAGGCAGCTTCAACTTTGAAAAGGCAGCTTCCACATTTTTGACTCAAGAAGACAACAGAAATGACAAACTTAAAAAAAATATATAAATATTGCAATGCTGATGGTGTGACTTTCTTATTTTAAAAATACATCAAAAGGAAAAATATAAAACATTTTTATTTGGATGTGTATTTTTCACAAAAATTGTATAATGCTGGACAGACAAAATGACATTCAGGTATAACGTGTAAATAGACTGCGCTGAACTTGACATGGCATTGGTTTTATGACTGAACTGTGCAAGAATTGTGCAATATTTCATACAAATAATGGCTTCTCTGCTGTAGTTTTTCCTTTTGGTTTTTTTTTTTGTTTGTTTTTTTTTTTAGAAATGTCCTAAAAAGAATACTACAGAACATCAGGTTGTACATTTGTAAGGTCTCAGCTGTGATGAGCCATGATGACTGGTGTTATTTATGATAACACACTTTTTATTGTGTGATTACATAAAACAACCCATAAATATTTTAATAGGTGATAACCCAAATATAAGTTTTGGTTTTTTTATTGGCTGCCTGTTATATTGGCAGAGCCTGTGTTTTTAATATTAAGTTGATATCACATAATTACCACCTTTAGTAATATTAACCCAAAGGGGTGTATCCTTCACTTATTCATGTTTTAATGTGATTATGTGTTGAGTGATCAGATACAAAATTGCCTTCTATGTTTGTGTTTTCCCTTCTCTCACACACATACTTTAAACCAGGTATAGCACTTTATCTAGGTGGGAGCTGGGAGAACTTTAACAAGTTGAGAGCAGGACCCCGATCCATTATTCATAATGAGATAACAGAAGGGGACAGATATGCTGTAGCTGATGGCCAAGTTCAAACAAGGGCGCCAGGGGTTTGTTCACCCTCCAGCATCCCTCAGTTCCGATCGGCTAGACTTGAGCAATGAAAGAGAAAGCAATGGTTCCGTGTCAGCAGCCGACCTACACCAAGTGCCCGAAGCACTTGGGAAGCCTGGCTGGAAGAATCTGCAGCCACAGCTCAGCGCTCTCATCTTCTCCGTGTTGCCGTTGGCCGGCAATGAAACAGAGCGACTTATCTATGGCATCTGAGGGCCATTCTGTGGCTGCATGGCAGAAAGCAAGGGAGAGAGAGAGGCACTGGCAGGCAGGGAGCTGATCTTGGTTAGCGTCTTGGCTCCGGGATGCCGCTGCCAGGAGCTGGGAGAGGCGGAGGCAATTATGGGATCCAGAGGTGCAGCCAGGCCGGCAGCAGCTGGGCCCCTTCCGGGGAAGCAATGCACCCATAGGCAACCACATATTTACATTACAAATCATCAGCAAACAATTTGCCTGACCACAGGACAAATAAGAGCTATTGTTCTAAAAGGGATGTAACGAAACACAGGGGAGGGTCAAATTCAATTTGCTCAGAGAGCTTTTTGTGAGCAGACTCCTGCCCTCATGGGCACTATTTTTGGGTCGGAAGAGCAAGCATGAGGACCCTGACAATTTATTTTGGGGTGAAAATTACATGGTGAGGTGGCTTTGCTGTGTTATTTGCACAGATGATCAATTGCTGAATACCACCCTCTAAGAGACAGCTTGCCCACAACTGCGTAAAAACCTCCCATCGCCACTTTCCCTTGAGAACTGCAAGTAAGTAGTGTCTTCAGAGTAGACTGGGAGTTAGTTTCTCAAACTTATTTGCACAGAAAGCACCTTGACATTAACTCGGTGCTTAAGTGAAGTTAAATAATTAATTGTTTGTTTTTTTTCTGTGCCATCCTTTCGATACACATTGTGGCAGATAATGTTTATAATTGTGGCTGTGAGTCAAGCTCTGTTCTGTGAAAGCAGTTTGAGAACTTAAACTATATATTAATGATCAGTGCACTGCCAACTGATTGTTACTGATTTATTGAGAGTGTAAACCTTAGAGTTTTCAAATGAAGTAATTAAGCTTAACTAAGCATCGTTATAACCCTAAATTTGATTCTGATCTTTTATCATCTTTGAAAACCTACCCAGTTAAACTGTAATGTGGTGAGACAGGTGTACAGCACAAGAACCAGCTATTAATCTTCCTGTTGTTACGTCTCACCAACGTGTTTTGGGACAAGCAAAGATGAACAAAACAGGAAATTAACTAATACCTCAGCTGCCTTGATAAGCTGTCCAAAAAGTGGGTACGTTATCCATTTAGTTGTATAATTTACCGATGTCTCCTGTAATCCTCGTGACTAGCTGTCAGTATAAGCCAGCATAATATTAACTACAGGTCTCATTTTGTTTTCTCAGTTTGTTTTCCCCTTTTCTCCACTTATAACATTAGTCTTTTTATTCACCAAGAACACAATCTACACGATCATTATCAAACCTCTTTATCCCTTTAAACAGGCTGTTTTTGTTAACATGACTTTAAGACCAACCTGCATCTAAATGAGCTTGTTGTGATTACTCTTCATTTTGCCTCATTCAAAAAGTAGATTAGACTTAAATGCTCCTTAAAACTTTATTCTAAACGGATGACTGAATTATGCACATAAATGGCATCAAGAGAACACTAAATTAAAAATGCGTTCTTGCAATTTA
This sequence comes from Phenacogrammus interruptus, assembly GCA_037974425.1. Lineage (NCBI taxonomy): Eukaryota > Metazoa > Chordata > Actinopteri > Characiformes > Alestidae > Phenacogrammus > Phenacogrammus interruptus. The sequence goes on along the minus strand of JBBPCW010000022.1, from coordinate 2,336,920 downwards.
GTGACTACGTATGATCTGTTTTGAAACATCGTTTAGCTGGCTTCTCAAACATTTTTCATCAAACTAATTAAAAATGACTACAATTTCGTTTTCCATTATATGAGCCCTTTAATATTTACTTAAAGTGTGCAGTAGTTTAACTGTTGTAATTTAACTTGCTTACTCCATGGCTACTCCAAGAAAATACTTCCATATGTGATGCCCCTAAATTGGGATCACATTTAAAAGTATAAAATCAATTTTCAAGGTAATAAAAGTTATTTAATACAATAATACACAGTACACTAAGATACTACTGAACCAGTACAACCAGGCCCTTTTTAAAAACATGTTTATATATAGATATGTTTAATTCAATGTTTTATTTTAAAACATTTAATAATTTCTTTTTATTTGAAATTGAAAAAATTAAAATGTTCTGTTATGTTTTTAAAGGATAAAAGGTATCTGTTATGTTTGTCTTATAATTGTAATTGAATAACTAACTGTTTGTTGTTTATTGTTTATTGAAAAGAATAGATCTTGACTTCTAAGGGTAAACTGCACACCTGTATGAGAAATTGCATATTGTCATAAAACGTGGACCATGTCGCCATATATCACTAAGCCCATCTCATCCATAACATGAAAGGGTTCAAGTAAACCACACAAGATGATGCTCTCCATTGCATTTTGAGGTCCGTGAGATGAAAGGAAGAGAGAGAACATCAAATCAATACTTCCGTCAATAGAAACATGTACAGGAGATTAAAGAGAAAAGAAGCTGGCTGCAGTGTGCTAATAGCGTACAAGGGAGCCAAATGGAAAGGGCTTTAATTGATGTGAGGAGGAGAGGGAAGAATAATACACATGCGTGGGTGAAGGTGTTATAATGGCACACGGAGCTCCATGTCATGAAAGTATAGCAGGCCATCCACCTCAGAGGTTGCATTGATCCTTTAATCAACTAATACCACGCAGCTCCACTTAAAATGCATTAACACCCACTTCACAGGGGCTGCCCTTTTGGGTCGCTTTATTCACAAGCAGTGTTGTAAGGCAAGATATGTTAGGAAGTTGGCTGGAAAAGAGAATTAACTAAAACGTGTTGCGATGGCTTCAAGGGACTCGGATGACAGAATTATTAATGCCCTTGAACTCTCCTCTCATAAAGAAGGTCCTGGATGATATGGCAAAAGCAGAGAAATGTGATGCATGAGAAAAGTAATGTCAAATGATAATCACAATTAAGCAAATTATTTTGTGTAGCTAGCTGCAATCATTCCCATTGGTTTTACTCCAGCTGGTAGCCTAGTGGTTAGGGCATTCACCCTGTGATCAGAAAGTCCAGGTTCGATTCCCAGGCCGCTAGGCACCTCTGAGGTACACTGAGCGAGGTATCGTCCCCACACACTGCTCCCCGGGCGCCATGTTCATGGCTGCCCCCTGCTTCCCTTGGTGAATGGGTTAAATGCAGAGGGTGAATGTCGTGCTGTTCACACTGTGTGCTGTGGTGTGTTCACGTATGACCGAATGATCACCTTCACTTTCCTTCAAATTGGACCTTATGGTAATTAAACTATCACTCGTTTGCACATCATGTCAATGACGTTGTGTCACCATGTAGGTCAGTTTACCTTGCTGGAGGGGTCCTAGTATGGGAGCTGGGCAAGTAGCTGCCTACAAAGGTAGTATTATGAGATAGTAAAGGGTGTAGACTGACTTCAGTTTGCCCCATCGGAAGCCCAAGTTTGTATTAGAAGGAGAATCTTTTAACTAATGCACCTCTAACCTTATAGAGATTCTTGAAGTGGTTGAATGTAAGTTTCTCTTTGCTAATGCTTTTGTTGGTTTGCTGCTATTTGATTCATCCACTTGATTTCTGCAAATGCTGCCCAGCGCAGTTAGTTGATAGTGCTGAAAAGATCATTGAAAAGTTGTATTTGAATGAGAACACTACAGTCATGTATTCTTTAATAGAAACATCAAGTGTGTGAGCAATTGAACTTCAGTCTCTCTTATTACAAATGAATTGAAAAGTCATTCATGGAAAAGGGTGTTGTGTTTAAAAATGTATCACGTTAGCATCACTTTTAATGTCACAATTAAACAATACATGCAACACTGTACAATGATCTTTTTTCAGCTTTTGCAAAATTAAGCAATTTCTGAAAGAAAAATGTAGATAATGGTTAGAGATGCATTAATATAACAAGGCAATGACATAATGGGCTGATATCTAATATTCAATTAGCTATGTAGCATAGCAGCTATTGAACTGCTATGTTATGCAGTTACATTATACTGGTTGCTTCATACAGGCTCTCCATAACTGGTGCACATATTTTTCTTTATGATATGTGCGGTTGTAGATGAAAAACCCATGATATACTTTGCTGTGTGTGCTCCATGTTTTATTATTGTTTTATATATCTTTCAGATTAGATTTCACTCAGATTTGCTGATCTTACTGTGCCATCCTATATTTATCATTATGGGAGTATGTTGTGAGTATGTAGGCTCTAGTCTAATGTGTTGTTTATAACAGAATAACAAAAAGAACTGATAAAAAAATCTATGAACACTGACCTGCCATAAGCCTTGCACTGTTCATCCTTTAAACAGCACTACAGCCACCACAATAATATGACTCTCTGTTTGAACCCAAGATACTGTGACCCATGATCACTTTGTGTGACTGGTATCCAGATTTCTTTTGATAAGATTTTATCCCCATGCATTTACACTTGGTTGTCAAATGTGTCTCCAGGCAGTCAGACTGAAATCTGAGTATTAGGTGGCAAAATGCAGCTGGTATGCACTAACCAATAGCCAATTCTTCTGTTCTATTCAAAAGAAAAGCACAATTTTGCACAAAGTCAGTGTTTACAAGAAGACTGTTCAGAATAATTATCCTTCTGTGTCATCGCCATTGTGAACCAGTAAAATGGCGAAAATGCTGTGAAGTTTAACTGAACAGGTGCTTTATTTGAACTGGGTCATCCAAAGTGGGCTACCAAATTAAACACGTAAGGAGATAAACTGAAAGAGCAGCGAAGCCTGTATTGATTGCCAGAGGGCTGTCTCTCCCATCTTGTCTGTAAGGGATGTCGGTAGTTGGATTTGTCTCAATAACATGGGACTCGAATGCATCTCATACCACCTCCTGAAAAGGTCTGACCATATAGATGTACAGTGTATGTTTTTGATATGTCTACACCTTAATGTACATTGTGGTTTGGGCTTGTCCAGATGTGATCCTGACACTCATGACGTCAACAGGTGTAAACAATGTGAATGTCTTGAGTATTTCAAAAAGGTTTACCCTGGATTTCACTCTGGGACTCGGTGGTGAGCACACAAAAGTCTTCAGTCTCTATTTTGTATCACATTTAAAAACTGATCATCTACCATTTTCTTCATATGATGTCAGGCTTTCTTTCACACTTGCCTCTAAATGAGAACAACATGTGCTTCTGAGACATGAGGAACATGGTTAGGAAATATACTAAGCATTCAGCTTTTTTTTTTTTTTCATGGAGCAGCCACAAGACAAAAGTTCTTCTGAGCAGCTTTACTCTGGCTTAATTTGAACGATATCTGCAGCCAGATCTAAGAGCATAGTGCTGTGATATTTGAGCTGGCCAAGTCAAATTGGAATCACAAGTAGATTAAAACCTTCCATGAGGTTCATCTCTAGGAAACTGCTGATGATGTCATGCATGTAGAAGTTTTTTTCCCTGTATTAGAATCGCTACACAGGCGTCTCCATTTTCACTTCTGATGGCTTCTCTCACCATAAGTGATTTCAGAAACACACAGTGTGTCCTCATTTTTTACTCATTGCAAACAAGCCGATGTGTAGCCAGCTGTAACAGGCATCAGACAACATTCCTATGCAAAATAATGAATCATATCTACATATATTACCAAGGTTTTATGCAAAGCACACCTGGTTAAATGACATATGGCACCCTCTGTATTTTATGGTTTATTCTTTTTCTATAAATTAAACTCAGAAAACAGAGCTAAAATGTAGAGAGGGATGTAGCTATGGATAGATATGCTACATATGCCATATTTAAATAAAAATAACATTAACTGGATGTTTAGGAAAGCCCTCCCTGTACCTCAGGGCCAGTGTGGCTGCAAGCTTTCACTCCACCCAATCAGGAGTGCACCAGATTCCACCTGGTTCCAGTCTTCAAAGAGCTGGTCTAGTGTGCTCCTGGTTGTTTGGAATGAAAACCAGCATCGGCAGACTTTTGTGAATAAGATCTGACACCCCTGCTCAGCCAGCTTATAACTGAAACTCTGTTCTAAGCGTGGCGTCCAGTGGCATTGCAGGTTTGACAGTGGTGCTACAGGTGACTTGGTTGAAGCACATAGTAGCTTTCACCCTCCCAGCTTGGTAGTATCATGCGGTACCAGGTAGCAGTTGGGAATTGCTCACAACTTAATCCAATTACTACACCTTTTTGAACTGTCACCAACACATGACTGGACAGCTCAGCACGCTTGGAGGAGCTAATGCACTGTAACACATTGGCTGGTATTGTGTGATGTGGAGAGAGGGAGGGTCATTCAACCCACCCAGAGAGAACCTCCAACCGCAAAAATATAAATCACAAATAAGTGGATAGACAGTGGTGCTTTTATTATTCATTAAATATTGATAGATTTTCACAAATCACCTGACCTTGTAAGCCTAATAGTGTATAAGCATGTACTTTGTATATATATTTTTCTAGTGGGGACACTGAGATTTCAATTGTCATTTTAGTGAAGATCTTGTGAATGAAGTTGTCATAAGAGATGAGTGCCTGAAGTCCATCTTTAAGGTCACCTTGCTAAAGTTTGCTTTCCCCCCCCCAGAGCCAATCTGTGAACTGCTGCTCATCTGAGACCTGTAGTGTTTCTGATGTTTACTTTTGACATAAGCAGGAGGTGTAATCTGGTGCAGATTTTAGATCAGGGCCCATAGTCTGCCAACTGCATGGTGCAGTAACCATGGGAACATCATGACTTCGTCCTGGTGCAGGAAAGGCCCAGCCCAGCAGGTGGGCTGCAAAACTACCCTTGGCAAGTAGAGGAGTGGGGGGGTCTCCGCCATAATCACTTGATCCAGAGGGGCAGAGTGAATTAATCAGAGGGAATAAATTACTACATGAAAGGGCTGCATTTCCCCTTCTATGCATGCGTTAAACTCTGTAGCTTTCTGATTTCCATCATCCATTTCATACTGCAGTGATGTTACCATGGACATTTGGATAACACAACAGTAGTTTTAATTGTTCTTCAGATTGTTTTTGTTCAAAATCGAAGGCTACATCTGATTATGTAGCCTTCAGTAGCATTTTATTAATTTAATCAGAATTTGATGAATGACAAATGAATCTTGTATCATCTTGAATAAATCAGGAGTCTCTTATCAAGTTGGATGCATCAGGTACCTGTGTTTTGCATTTGTCTGGAAACAAGGAAAGATGGGTAAAGTAAAATCCACCAAATGCGTTTGTTGTAGCAGTCGTAAATATTCAGAAATGTTATATGTAGAATTATAATGGTATTGTAGTGTGTGGTATTATGAGTAGAATTATACAAGAATTCCAGTGTGATTTGGAAATTGCATCCTGGATAGAATGAAGCTGCTGTCCTGACTGTATTCTGGGAAAAAAGCTTATAATGCAAGAAAATATCAGCATTAGGGCACCAAAAATGAGTTTTAGTTATTTTCAAAAATTCATTTTCCATTCCACAAATTTAAAATCAGTTGTCATGTCTTTGTCCCTTTATCTGCAGGTCACACAGTTCTAAAACTTTTTTCATTTTAATGGATTAAATATTTTAGCTCATTTTTAAATATAAAGATGCCACTGCCAGGAGTCCAAGAGAGCATAACATGTTAGAGTTCTCCTTCAAACCTGCTGGGCTGTGAAGTGACCCTGTGTAGCAACAATCTTAACAGATTTGATGGTACCTTACATGACTTGGAGGAAGCATGTACTAGACTTCACTCATCCAGTAGAGTGTAACCAGGGAATCCTAGTTAGTGAGTAAGTGAACAAGAAAAACGATAAAATCTGGTAATAAATAAATACATGCTAAATGATACCATTCCATAGACTGTGTGTGTGTGTGTGTGTGTGTGTGTGTGTGTGTGTGTGTGTGTGTGTGTGTGTGTGTGTGTGTGTGTGTG
>JBBPCW010000022.1:2295045-2311133 GCA_037974425.1 Phenacogrammus interruptus | reverse complement strand
GAATGAACATTGAGACACTGAACCGCTTGAACAGAAAACATGGGGTGTTCTAAAACTTTTGACCGGTCGTGTATACATACATATATGTGTGTGTGTGTGTGTGTGTGTGTGTGTGTGTGTGTGTGTGTGTGCCCCTCTGCCTGAAGCCCAGTGAAAAGGCTTTATCAAATGACTGCACAATAAGATGGCCCATGAATAACATGATGCATAAAAACTGCAGAGGTGCTTTCATTATTTGTAGTAGATAATTGATTATAAAACTCTATTAGGAAGCTGAATCACCAGATCAGTTAAAGGGGAATTCCTTTCATCCCTCATTCAGAGTGGTTCAATGTGAAACACACGGTTCTAAAGAAATGTACCATGCCAGAATTGTTCATGGCCATTTGAATCATTAAATGCCTTTCCATGCTACATGAATCACCAGAAGTTCTCACGCAAAAGACAGAAAGAAAAAAGTGTAATGAACAGTAATTATGTAGTGAAAGCTACATTAAACACATTTATTTTACATCCTTGTGAGATCGGTGCTAATGAAGCTGTGTTCTTTTGAAAATGGACTTTTCATATCAATTTCAAGGCCGCAGTTCCTCAAATAATGTTCCACAAAGTCCTAGACTTCTTCAGTTTCTCCTGGAACAGGTTCATGACCTCACCTTAAAGGTTCAAAGCCTCTCCTTAAAGACTGAAAGGATGGTCTGGAAAGCACATTAATAAGCGATGAGTTAGAAATTAACGAGGAAGCTAACTTAACGTATTGGGATAACTCCCACCCTTTCACTTAGGAAGAACCTAAATGAGCAAAAATGGAGACCCCAAAGGAAGCATTGTCAGTGACTTGATTTTCAGGCATTTCAACTGGAAAAAAAAAAAAGGTTCATTTTCATTGAGCTGTAAAAGTAAAACCATGTTCTGAGCTCAGAAACACTGAATGACATTTGGGACATGTCCAGTGTAGTGTGATTGCCTCACTAGCCAAAAAATGAGTGTAGTTTTCTTACCTAAAGCTCAAGATCTGGGTACGCTGAAGCACACTTGACCTTTTTGATTGGTTTAACTTACTGAACCTGAACACAGATTTTTAGTTAGGTCAGTAGTCCATGTGGCTGCATTTAGCAGTGGGCAGTTCACCTCAGTCCTTATCTCACCCCCCTTCCTCACCCCAACCCCACAACATTCTGCAGGCAAAGTCAGCCTGTGTATCCACTGTCCTCGTGTGGCTTCAGGCAGCCCTACTCCTCCAGTCTTCCCAGCAGCTCCTCCTACTCCAGGTACAGTATTGCCTGAAACCGGCCTAGGGCTGAGGGATCAGCCAGCCCCACCTGCTGCCCAGCCTAGCTTGCCCAAGCTTCTGCTATGTCTGTGTTCAAGCTGCATACATTTTATGACTATATTGAAGAGTAGCTTCTAGATTTGTCCAAAAGAACAAAGTAGTAAAACTTCAAAACTTTAAACCAGATCATTAGGCAAGAGACAGACCTAGCCCAAGACCTAAATCTGTTGTTTAATACTGAGACAACTATCCTTAGATAACTAGTTCTGCGAAGTGAGATACTATGTTCATCCGCTCGAATGCCCAAATCCTTTGGGTTTAGTTTTCCATTCCTATCATTTAACAAGAAATCAGTTTCTACTGCTTTTCACCCAAATTTTGGCTAATTATTTTTAAGTGGAAGTTAAGTAAACTATTAAAAACTCAGACTCCAGCATTTTTCAGCCTCATCATCTTCCGCTTGTAGTTCCTGCCCATTGGCTTCTGTTGTGAGTGTGTTGAGTTAAGAGTTTTAACCAAGTACTAAGGGTGCAGTGATTCAATTTAAAAAACAGATTCAATTTAAATGACAGGAGTACAAACAAGTGCTGATTGGGACTGTTTGTAGACATCTGTGTGTACCTCAGCCAAAAATTAATTGTCTGATTTCTGATTGCAAATCATCCAGTTTAGATCTTGGTCAATTCTCTATCAAGCACAGGGAAACGTGTTGTGTTGTCAACCATATGATAATGCATTTTTAGGCTAAAAAAATGCTGGAAAATAGACATTTTAATACGGAAGATGACAATGTTTTGTTTCTGGATAAAACTCCTGAAAACAAGTACATCTTAAACCTGTTAGATGAAGAGTCCTGGAAAATGAGAAGCTGAAGAGTATTAGTGCAAGTAAACAGATTTTTGGACTGCTTGATGCTGTGTGTAAGCCCAATGCTTTGTGTGCGGTCAGCTCCACGCCTTGTCTTGAGATGGATGATGGGAGGAGGCATCCCCCGCACCCCGATGCTGCAGTTGCTACAGGGCTGCCAAGCGTCTGCAATCCATTGTTGTGGTTTTTCCCATTAGACATTGGCTCCATCGTGAAACCCTTCCTTTGAAACCCAAAACCAAATTTCTATGAACAAATCACATTAATATATTTACAAGAAGTAATAAATCCAAGCTGTGGAAAATGGGTTCTATTTGAATGTCAACAGACAACTGGCATGTTCTCTTGATGAAAGAGAAATAAAGAGGAGAGTGAAGTTTTTTTTTTTTTTTTAATTAACACAAAGTAGGAAGATGAACCGTAATTTCTATGCCAAAGCCAAACTTCCAGTTGCAGTGGCGATTGCCATGTACAATTCAGATGATACAAGTCTTTGCTATATATTATCAGTTTAATATCTAAAACAGTTCCCTGAGGCATAGACCCTGTCTATTTGTGGTTGAGGGTATGTTTCACTTAGCAGCAATTTTCATTGTGCTTCTTTTGCAAAATCCGCCATGTACAATGCAAGCAGAGTGCCATCTGCTGTTCGCAACAGAGTTTGTGGTTGAGCTTACAGCTTTAAACGTGTAAACCTGTCAAGCTATTAATGGGAAACTCGAGTGATATGTAGGAGTTACCTAGACATTACATTAATCTTAACTACCCTAGGCAAATATGTCAAGTCAATAATTTTCTCAGTTTCCCTTCAATAGCAGTATAGCACAGGTCCTATGCTCTTGTGGTGACTTTGCATGTGTTTTTTTTTTTGTTTCTTCTTCAAGGTTCCCTCACTCTCTGATGTTGGGGCCATCTGGCATGCACCCTACTGGCATCCCACACCCAGCTATAGTGCCCCCCTCAGGCAAACAAGAGCATGATCAATACGACAGGAATATGTATGCGTAAGTACCTTTCAGAGCATTTAGTTACTATTCCTTAAGATTAAATATTAGCTGGCTGATGGACTACAGTTACACCATGAAGCTTTTTACTGATTAGATCACATGTATGAATTAAAGGAATCTAACTATTCATAGTTTTTCATGACATTTTTAAAGGCCCCACCATTCATCTTACTTACAGACACCCAAAATAACTAAATTTTATAGAAATGGACACAAGTTTTATTTAGCTTTTAGCCTTTTCACTCATCCTTTCTTTGTAACAGGTTTTGGTCATCGCAACCACTTACTTCCTTAACTTCTGACCTATGAAGGTAATGATGAGAAATGTTCTGACCACTTGAAGATGATGAGAAATGTTTGATGTTGTTTTTTTTTCTCCTGTGTTGCAGTAAGCCTCACCCTGAGTCAAAGAGAGAGAGAGAGCCCAAGAAGCCAGTGATCAAGAAGCCTCTGAATGCCTTTATGCTCTACATGAAGGAGATGAGGGCAAAAGTCATTGCAGAATGCACTTTGAAGGAGAGCGCAGCAATCAATCAGATCCTTGGACGCAGGGTGAGGAACCTCCAAACACATAGTGTGATCACTTAGAACTTATGTGCTTACATAATTCTTAGTTGGGTTTTGTAGTGTTTTTCCTGCACATCCAGCTAGTCATATATTGCATGATAGTTGGTGTAATTAGCGAATAATAATCAAATGCGAAGCCTGTCTGACTTCACACTGAAAATATTGATTGGTGCCTGTGGTTTAATAAAAAAAAACAGATTGCAAGTCTAACGTGACTGAAAAAACATCGATTTTACAGAAGAAAGCAGATCTGAAATCAGCATGAAAAAACTGGTTTAGAAAAGTGTTTCTGTTTATTACAAAAAAATGTTGACCTGTGTTATCAGTACATGATATTGAATGAAATATAGTTAATGTATGATTAATATATCAATAAAATCATAGTGAATCAAAAGTTACTGCAATTACATGTATAAGAAAACTGAAACCAAAACTTGTGTTGATTCAACACTAAAGTCTGTTTTTGTAAACTACAAAGTTCACCTAAATGGATTTGATCAAACTGACAATACGTGTTGAAATAAGGTTCTATTATTAGTGCATTCGGTGTTGTTCCGTGTACCGTATTATTTCCCTGCTGTAGGAGTACAGTAGCCCCCCACTTATACATGGTTCAGCAGTTGCGGCTTCAGTTTCTCGCTGATTTTTTTCTGGTAACCGAACCCAAATGAGTAGAAACCGCAGATATCCTCCGCGTTTTATTTATTTATTTATTTTGCTTTTGTGATGTCCAGACTTCGTCTGGCACGCCCCCTAGTTCTTGTGCAGGTTGTTTCTTTGGCGCCGCGGTTACCAAGGCAATCAGGCACCTGAACGGAATGAACCTCTGCTGCTCAGCGCCGCCCCAAACATAAACAACGAGGACAAGGGGGCGTGGCGCACAAGGCTCGGACGTCACAGTCGGCTGTTTTCAGTGTTTTCAGAGACAGGAAATTTGAAAGTAGCCAATCCAAGAAGGTTGTTTATTTCTCCTTGCTGATGATTGGCTGCTCCCCTGTGATGCTGCAGTCAAGAAATTCCCGCATAAACACTCCCCTTGAGTGTTTCTTGTGTTTTTTGTTTTCTTCTTCCTAAAGCCCTGTATTTTTATTACTGTAAATTAAATTAATTCTTTACTGCATTTACCTGCTTATACCAAAGAAAACGTCTGTGCAGAACCGTCTATACAGGGGTAACATCTGTGTTTACATTCTAGCAATTCAGTGTACACTGGACAGTACCAATTAAAAATTAAAGTGTTTTGGGAGCATATTTGGGACATTCTAAATTTTTTTAACCACTCATAAATTTGCGGTTTTTGTGTTTGATTTTTTATTTATTTTATTTTTTTGTTTGTTTTTTTCACTAAACGCGGGAGCTCATGGAGTGTAACCCCTGCGATTGTTGGGGGTTCGCTGTATGCTGTTTTTGCCTCAAGTAAGAGACCTATTTTACAGTGTGTGTTTGTCTGTCTTTTCTTTAGTGGCATGCTCTGACTCGTGAGGAGCAGGCTAAGTACTACGAGCTTGCCAGGAAAGAGCGGCAGCTCCACATGCAACTCTACCCCAGCTGGTCTGCCCGAGATAACTATGTGAGTCCACATGCATATTAAAGAGCTGTCTATGGTTTTGTCATTCAGTTGTGTGGTCCATTCCTTCCAGGTCTGTCTAAGTTCATATGTTGAGCGTTTAACGCTTCATGCTTCATAATAATAACATTGGAGTTCTGACACCATGTTATGGTTTTTGCCTTTTAAACCAAGGGACCAGCAGGTGTTTGCATCCAGAATATGGAAAATGTCATGCACTCCCTAATCTATACCGTTTTAACTTTTTTTAATGGAAATTTCACCAGTTTTGTTAATTGCTGGAATGTAAACAAAGTTATTTAGACTTTTTAATTTTTTTTTTTTACTGGAGATAATGGACTGTTTATGTAAAATACTCAGGAACCAACACCGGGACATGTCCTTTGAAGTTTTATGTGTGATGTTGGATGTAAAATACTGATACATTCCAAAGAATAAGTTAATTTGGGTCATCTTTGGCCTTAATACTTCCTGCATGTACGCCTCCACCATGAATGAATTAAGACACCATATTTGTTACTATTTCTTGTAATAATTTCTTTTCAGAGGCGTTAAATGCTTCTGTCATCTGGTTGATAAAAAAAAAGTTTCTGATGCACAATGCTGCCTCTGCTATTGCTAGTATTGGTGTAAATGGCAGGAAATATATAACAGTATAGCTGCATAAGCATACACTCCTAAATTAAATAACGAGTACTTTGTGTTTGATGTTAAAACATTTATAACAAATTGAGTAACATTTTAGTAACAATAAGAGGTGAAAGGAGTAGTCAAATACCTTCTTGTGCTTGCTCAAATGGGAGTCCATGGCAAAAATAGACACATTAGAAGTGTTCTCATAAAAAAACAGTGGAGACCTGAGTAAACCATACATGTGCATATGGAATAACGAAGCACAGTCTTTTTGATGTCTTTTAAGAAACCTGTACTATTTGAGGGCAAGTAACTGTAAACACATTGAGCCAAGGTAGTTATCTTACTCCTGGTTTGTTTACTTAACAACAGGACACCGCTGTGATTAAACCAATTAAGCTGCAGTCCACTTCTACTTGCCATTAGGCAAAGTAATAATTTATAGGACAATATATTGATTTCCATCAGTCACAGGAGATCAAACTGCACCTTCAGTGCTCAAAAAATTGCCCTAAAGAGCCAAAAGTGTGCGTTTCATTGTATTAAAATGGTACAGACCTGTTTCTTGATAGGTCTGTAAATTCTACAATATAGGTCAGTGGAAGCTAAAACTGGAAAAGCTTGAAAGTACTTTTCCCATTATGTTATTCCACCATTTGTCCACCATTCATTTTTGCAGAATAATTAGTCTCATATGTTGTCATATATGGAATGTTAAAACATTATTACTACAAGTATTGTAGTAAGACAGTAAAAAACCAACAAGAATCAACAAGACTGCAGCTTCATTTAAGCTATCTAAGCTCAATCAAAGACCAGCAAAAGTGGCTAATAAATTAAACTAATAAATCTCAGATTAGGATGTGAACTGAAGGAGCAGGGAGAGCCGATGTTGTGTTGCAGCAGTCTGTAGGACATGGTCTTCTCTATAAACTGCAAGAATGGGTTTTGTAGAATGAGGTTTGGAGAGAGGATCCATTTGCACTGTTAAAACGGATCTCAGAGCACCTATTGAAGTGGTTTAAATGATCAGATTTCACAATTCTATGTTTTCTTTTTCCTAATAGCCTATATTAAACTCAGTAAACAAATAGATGTGTGCACTAAAATTAGGAAAAAATGTAAGTTTGATCGCTATAGAGAACTAATTTTCTTTATTTAGAAAACCTATTGATCATACCATGGGGTGGGGGTAGCTCAGTGGGTAGGACACTTGCCCCCAGACCAAGAGGTCATGGGTTCGAATCCTACCTACAGCACCACCACTGGGTCCCTGAGCAAGACCCTTAACCCCAAGTTGCTCCAGGGAGGCTGTCCCCTGTAGGTAGGGAATGGAAGTCGCTTTGGATAAAAGCGTCTGATAAATGCCGTAAATGTACCATCTGACCCTTTTGCACACCAAGGACTGTGAGCTGATGACCATGATGGTCTATTGAAGATATGTTAGTACTAATCAGCCATTTCAAAGCCTCACTCTTACAGACACAGAGAGACGACGCTCACCACTCGTTGTTTATCTTCTGTGGTCTCTACCTCGATAGACTTTGGGGTTTTGTGATGTAACTCCCTCTCTTTGAAAGACGCCGTCTTCCTGGCTGTCATAATTAACAGCAACTAAAAAATGCGTCAGTGATTAGTTTGATAAGGTTATGATGTCTGAACTTCACGGCAACTAATTTCACAGAATGGTTGACAGTCGCACTCGTCAGGCTTAAACCGAGCACTTACCTGCCGCGTTACAGAACGAGGGGGAGAAAGTGTGACAGAGTTGCGGTCTAGCCTCAGTGTCATTTCACTGACATGCAAACAGGAAGCACACAGCAGATTTTGGAAACATGGGGTGGAAGATAGCAGAAAGATGAGCTCCCACTTTCTCGTGCTTCTCCAGTTAATTGAGTTTACCAACGTCTCTCACTGTACCGAGGCAAAACGCTCTGACTCATTTAATAATGAATGCACACTCACTTTGATTTGTAAAAGAATTTGATCAAAACTTTTTTTTTTCCTTATTAGGCCAAAAATGATCATTTTGCACAAACACATACGTACAGGTTTATACAACAATCTTATTGGTTGAGTATGAGCTACCTGTCGCAGTAACTCTCATTCTTCTGAGACTGATTGCTATGTAACAACTGACTGTACTCTTAGCTGCCTTCACTGTGATATTAAAACAACTAAACATTAAACAAACTGTGGTTCAGCAGAAATTTAAAAAAGCAACAAGATGGGCAGCAAAATACTTTATCTGACATTGAAACTGACATCAACAGTTTCATGGCTCTAGAAAAACCAAAGGCACATACAATAGGTGCTACTTTGCTTGACTTTTCTTTAATTCATTTGTTGTAAGAGTTGTTGTATAAAAACGACTTCTCTGTGTCCCCTTTCACACAGGGCAAAAAGAAAAGGAGGAAAAGAGAAAAGCAGCAGGATTCCACCACAGGTACGCCTATGCTTCATGGTAAATCAAACATTTTTTACCTCTTTTTAGGATCAAGTCAAAACTGACTGTCTAATACTCAGAAGTGACTTTTCATCTTCTTAGTTAATGCGCCTGGTCATACTTAGCATTTACCTCTTTTATTGTTGTCAAGATGGGCAAAACGGCCTCGATTTTGTTACAAGGTAACATGTTCTGATTATTGGTTACATTAGTGCAGGAAATTAACAATAAAACGTAACAATAATACGTTACACCTCTGTTTCCCCACCTATCATTGAGGGAGAAAAAAAGTTTAAAAACAGTTTTTAACACACACCAGTTAAGTACAGAGGGTCGTGGTCAGAATTACTTCATGGTTTGCGTTACAATTACATGCTGATTGTCACTCTGTCGCACTGGATAAGAGAGTCCACCAAATGCATACACTGTGCTAAATGAGCTTTTGCAGGGGGAATTCATATACATATTTTGTCTTTGGAGACGTTTAGTGCAATTAGTAGGCAAGAATTTTGTGCCATATGCACGGATCTTACTGTTAATTGGCTGTGACACCCTCAGCAAAAGGTCGCAGCTTGACTTGGATTTTAATGCCTTTCCATGTTTTCTGTCTGTTAACGCTCGACTTCTCTGCCCTTGCCTTTTTCCTCATCCTTTTTCTCCCTTACTCTCTTCCTCCTGCTCCTTTTTCTTGCCTCCGTGTGCACGCATGCTGCCTTGTGCTCAGACCCCGGCTCCCCTAAGAAATGCCGAGCTCGCTTCGGCCTCAACCAACAAACGGACTGGTGTGGCCCCTGCAGGTGTGTACCTCTGCTCTCCGTCCGCCCATCTTTCACCTTCTGTCTTTCTGCTGTTGCGCTGCACAGCTCTGTATGCTCTTCTCGTACTAACACTGGATCACACAAGGCTAAACCAACAAACCCTGTGGAGTAAGTCAATTATAGAAGCGTTGTGGCTATTGGAAGGTTGTTTGGGATTTGCAGCCATCTCGGCAGGCCCATAAGATTAAAAGATCTAAATAAGAGGAATGCTCCAATGCATTTCAATATCACCTGTACCTGCCACATGTGTACTGTACAGATTATTTCCACAGGCAGCAGTTTCTACACCTTTCCCGCAACAATCCACTTTCATCAGTTACAGTTGTCATTTGAATTAAATTTGCTATTCTTATGTCGTGTTTGACCAAAAGTTTTGACTCTGGAAAAGTAAAATAAAACACCACATCAACTGGGAATTCATATTTTGGGAAAGTTTGGAAGGTGTCCTCAACTCAGCGTATGTTCTCCAAGTATATCATATTTGCTGGGATATGCATTGACATTACTACGCATGTTAATCAACTTTGTGCAACAGGTGCAGCAGATTGAGACAGAGTTGAAAAACACATGACTGAATATGGCAGGATTAGAAGATGCTGACTATATTTAAAGATACTTTTTCTACGTGCTTAGGCTTGAGATTGCTCTTAGGGAAGCCATCAATACTTTACTCACGGCTTTGTGAGCTTTAGCATCTTCAGTAGTAGTAATTCAAAGCCTGTCCTACATCTACGTGTCTCCCCTACGTCATGGAAATATACTTTCACACACAGGACGACGAGAGAAAGAAAGCAAGGCGCTTGTGGTTTAGAAAGCTCCAGTAAACCCCTTAGAGCAAATGACACCCAGAGCAGCTCTGTCAAAAACTGTTGCACTTTTGATGCCATTCACACCTACGCATCTCCCCACAAACTCCATATCCAAATGCCCTCCCTGCGTCTGTCTCCTTTCTCGCTATCACATGCGGTCAAATCTGTTTGATGGCGTACACTCTTGATATTTTGGGGGTAGCAGTCATCGTGAGACGCGCCCATCTCTGTGGCGGCCGAAAGTGACTAACGTTCTTCTCTGATACACTTTCATGCAGAGGAGAGGCACTGTTTGCTACTTTGATTTATGCAAAACTCTGAGGATGGCTGCAACAGCTGACGTGTTCTTTTTTTTTGTTGTTGTTGTTGTTGTCAGTGAAATGAAAGTGTTTTCTGTTCTCCTCACTTTCACTACTGTGACTCTAATTTTAAAGCATAGCACCTTTAGATGTAACACTATTCCTGAAGCACTTTGACTTTGAAACACCATCAAAGCACTTCTTTTAACAGACACATACAACTAGTCTTTGGATAAACCACATTAAGGTCAATAGCATGTACTGTTTTAAGAAAATGACTTGAATCCACTGGCAGGTGAAGTGAATAACACAGATTACCCCAATACAGTGTTGGTGGTGGGATATATTATAGAGAAATTTAACATCAGTTCTTGAAAATGGGCAGGCATAAGAATCTGAGTGACACTGACTGGGGCCAAGTTCTGATGGCTAGACTGGGGATGCAGTGGTTCAAGGAAGGACAAAAGGTGAATCGTGTCCTGGTCATGGGCTTCCAAGACTCATTGTTGTGAATCTGTGTTCACTTTTGCAAACATTTAGTACTCATATGCATCAATATTTAGATCAACATTTAGATGCATAATGATATATGGTCAATGTTCTTGGAATTATCCATGACTGCAACACACTATAATCGCCTAAGAACCAATGGAAAAATTTAAACATGCAATTTTATTGACATTTACTGTCCTGTGGTGTAGGTCTGGGCGAGGTTGCTTTACTATTAATGGAATGGAACAGCTCTTTTTTACTGTGCCAGTTTTTAGCTTAAACAAATTGCAAGTCAGAATGCAAGAATCAGCTGGTGACTGCTTGAACACTATGGTTCTTCAGGTAGCCAGCATTGTGGTTTTGGTTTCACTAAACTTGTCAAAATTCATCTCAAGTGGAAGCAGTTTCAGATTTGAAACATGTAGAGTTTATCTGAACAAAGCAATCTGTATACAAAGCCAGCCTTGAAACCGACTAACAGACCTCTAAGGAAGTGGTGTGTTCTTGACAAAAAAAAAACTATATTTAAATGCCATGTCATGTCCCACAAATTTGTATTTTAAGTGTGTGTGCAAACTTTTGTATATAGCAACTTTATGCGACTACTACTTTTTTTAGGTTACAAAGATTCACTAAAGAATTTCATTCACAAGAGTTTCCCTTTATATTTTCCTTGAATGTAGCTTAAAACAGAGACTATGTCCCTAGAAAGTTTCAGATATGAGACTCAGAATGTGGATCTTCTCTCTACAGGCTGCATGTCTACAATCAGCCTCATGTTTGGTACTTTACCATTTAAGATGATGAGTGTTTTTTATTGCAAAACTATTTTGGTGTTTTACTGTGTGAGAGCAAAAAAATATATTGGGCAGATTCGTTAACATTCAGTTGCCTCCATTCCAACTGTCCCGTTTGTTCATGCATACTGTTTGTCCTTTAATTTGCTGTCTTCATTCTGAAAAGTGTACATGTTTGTGACGTTTTACATCCACGCTTTATTCACAGATAACTCTCTTGACTGTTCCTAGGAGGAAAAAGAAGTGCATTCGCTATCTTCAAGGAGGACGGTGCGCCAGTCCCCATTCTTCCGATGGAAGTGCTATAGACTCGCCCTCTTCTCCTGTCCGACACCTGCCACACCCTGCCTCCCCTTTACACTGCCCCTCGCCTTCCCCCACGTCACCAATCAGCAACCTCCACACACCGCAGAGCAGAAAACACCCGAACACTCAGCCCTCCCCGCTCAAAGCCGGAAAACTCTCGCTTGCTTTCAGCCGAGTTAAAACAGAGACCATAGTCCATAGTCACCAGCAGGGCTGCCCCGTTCCACAGGCCCACTGACACCAGCACCGATCAGCCTCCAATCAAATCCCCTGTGCTTGTCATCCACAAAGACCTCCATCCACCAAAAAACAGCATTGAACACAGGCACTGGGCACCTACATACCCACCAGCAAGGCATAAGAGGAAAATCCCATGGCCTGTGTTATGTGCTGTTTAGTTTTTTGTTTTTGTTATTTTAAAGGTGTTCCAGTGCTCTCTTCTTACAAGTGAGCACTAATCAGTGAAGGCACTTTTTGTTTTAGACCCCACAGGTGCGGCCCCAAGTAACTGGGCTGAGGTAAATCCGCCAGTCACACATGGACAGTTAGAAGTCTGAAAGCAGTATAAAAACAATCGACAGCCAGAAAAACATTCTGCCATCTGGTAAATTTGCCCCCAAGTCCCTCCATCGGCCCGGTTTGACCTGTAAGACTTTCCTGGAAGACCAAATACGTACTATTTCAATTGTTGTAAATCTGTTTTTTTTATATAGATATGGAGTTCTCTATATATAAGTAAACTTTTATATGTTTTTATGTAAAAAAAAAAAAAAAGGAAAAGAAAAGAAAAAATGGCTGTTTTCATAGTTCATCTGGTTTTCATACATTTAAAAAATCAATTTCTAAATAATTTTTTTCTGTAGATCTAAACTAGTGTGTTGTACGTCTGTCGATCCAAACACCACAGTGTAAAGATGAAGTTATGTGCATGTCTTTCAGCATCAGTAATAGTAGTTGAAGAAAAATGCTTCAGTTTGCTTTTCATGTCTGTGCGGTCAAATTGCTCTAAAGGCAAGACAATCAGTATTCAATCAGTGAGTCTGTTCTGAGACAGGACAAAGTGTTAAAAGGTCCCAGTTTCATGATGGAGAGTTCATTTGTCAGAATTATGCCTGGAAAAAAAGAAATATTTTGCTACACTCAAACTGCTGTGCTTTTTCACCTCATTACCAGCAGAGGGAGCTGTTCTACATATGTAACAAAACGGTATTCATGACTGACAATACTCGCTAAGTGAATTTAGACTTTTTTCTCTCTATTTTATACAAGGATTTGTGTTTCTTTGTTGGGATATTCATCATTTTGAGTACATTAAACTATTTTGAAAAAAAAAATCTGGGGTCTATTGTCTTGTTTAGCCATAGCATGATGATCTAAAGGACTTGATGGTACATTTAACATCTTTAGTACATTGAAGTATATACAATGGGATCAGAGCTTCCTATCTGAAAATATCCACCTGAAACTAAGCAAACTTAAGCTGTAGGTGGGATTAACTGTAACAGATAGAGTTCGCTGTAATTAGCACTACTAACGTTTAGTAGATGGATGCCAACTATTCAATATAGTACCTTTTTCAATCAGATGAACTAAACATGTAAATACAATTTAGATAAATGGAAACAGTACAATAAAAGTGCCCATAAACTTCATTGTTGATCTGGGCCAAGAATACTAACTAGAATTCAATGTTATCCCGTTTCCAAAGAAATGTTTTTAAGGGGCAAAAGCTGGCTGAATGTTGAGAAACATACAAATTTTCAGTGAAGTTAGCTGACTGAATGAGAAAGTACATTCTACTAGAACTTAACATAAAATATCTATTTTACACACTGAACTGTCCTGCTCTCCCCTACACTATATCCTTATAACTATCAGCACAATAGCAGCTGTGGGAAAAAAATGTTTAAATATATGGATTTTACCACTAGGCCTGCTTTGAACATTAGACCTAGATTTAGTACATTTCTATGCAAAACATACCTTGCAGCAAAAATACCCTTCACAATCAAACTCGTCCACTGGTGCTGTTTGAATTACAAAGTGGACCAACGTTCAAGTAGCAGGTACTAATACTGCCAACAAAGTAAAAAGCTGCAAGAAATTATTCAAATTCTTCACCTTTAAGCAGTTTGTTATAAATTTTTCAACAGCACAGATTCTGTATTTTCAAAAAAAAAAAAAAAAAGCCTGACTGAAATTCTAACAGGCCAGCAAGTAATTTTAGATAAAACTGTCCATCAAATGAATGTAGTGTAAAGCAATATGAAACAAGCACACATTTTGTTTACTTTATTTTCAGAATTGATAGATTAATACTCCTAAACTTCATTGTAAGAGCAGGATTAAGAAAACCTGTCCGGTCGTTTACAATGAGAGCAGAAATGCAAAGTAAATGTCGAAGCGGCAAGAAAACAACTTTTAACTTTTAAGTTCTTCCAGTCCACAGGACAAGTTGAAATTTTGTATTTTCCACACTTTTATTCTTTCTCCTTCAGCAAGACTTACAAGAAAACAGTACACACAAGGCTGCGTTTATAAAATTCACCACCGAGCTTTTAACAGTTTCATTTGTCTACAACCTACTTGGCTGCCTCAGAAAGAAACATGTCTAGTTTAAAAAAAAAACAAACAAAAAAGTGGCTTTTAACAGAAAAGAAGACTATTTCTGATGAATATATAAAGAGGGGGGAAAAACAGGAACAAGTTTAAATTATATTTTTCTTTTGCACCACACAATGAAGATCATGCTATGAATACACAAGGGTTCTCATCCTACTGGTCTAAGGGTGAATATCAACAAGTATGAACAGCGCAGTGCAACCAATCTGTTTTTGGGGACAATCCTTACAGTGTGTTAGTGTCAGGCAGAGCTTCCTTATTTTTCTTCACACCACTGGTTCTCCTTGCGTACCTGGAAAAAATAAGAAAAAAATAAGAACATTATAAGCCCATGTTTTAAATATATCTACTTGGCTGAACAATGTTTGCTAGAGTGGTCATTTTCTGAAATGGTTGATTGAAAGGAAAGTAATCAATATTTTGTATCTTCATCACTGGCATGCATGATGCTTGACAGACTGCATTAACCTGTGCCAGCTTAGTATGCTAGGTCTTTTTTTTATTATTCATTTTATTTTTTTACCTGAGCTTCCTCTTCCTCCGTGAAGTCATTTTTGATATTAAACGTCTTTCTGATCTCCTCTGGGGTTTTGCCTTTGATCATATTTGCGACTGTCTTGCAGGTGACATCTAGCAAGCCTTTGATGTCCAAATAATTTGCAGCCTAAACAAGGGAGGCAAAGATGAAAGTAAAGCAAGGGAAGAGTGGTTGATGAATCTATTATAACATGATGCAAATCAAACCAACTCTCCATCAGAAAGGGTACAAACGTATTCCTGTCTCATTCTCAGAACTCACATGGCAAACTTTCCTAATGTTTACTTCCTTTAACAGAACATGTGATCTATCTGCTGCAGGCTCTGCTCTTTATAAAGGTCTTCCTAGTACTTCCTGAGCATCATTTTCAGGTTTTGTTTTTTTTTTTGTCATGATGGCAAACACTTAAGTGTTTTTCCTGCAGAACCACTGTGTTCCCATCTCTTGGTACTTGTTATTAGTTAATGAGCTAACTAAGATGTGCTAGATGAGACAAAACATACAATGCAGCAGACTAAGATTATGCAGCCATGTCTGTCTACTGCTTGAACTAAAGTATGTTTTCATAACCCTGTTCTTGGTGAATCACACATATTACAGTCACATACACTTGCAATTTCCCAGCTGAACACACCTGACCTAGCTAACATAGAGCTTAGTAGGCATCAGATCCGTTTGTGCCTAAAAGATCTAAATGCATCAGTCATGAATGCATATAATCAACAGACCAGAATCAACTCGAAGAGTGTGCCCTGGTCCACTTTAAGGAACTCCTGATCCCACACAGGTATGTCGTCTGTTCTTTTCTCTTTGTTCTCATCATCCTCAGGGGGAGGAGGGTCATCTTTGTGATGGGTGCACCACTGAATAACCTGTACACACAACATACACACAAGTATTTCATTTTTCTACCTGATGCCTGATGGAGACATTTTATATGCATTTTTCCACAGTCTTTCATTCTCTTTAGCAGAGGTGGACAGTAATGAAGTAGATTTACTTGAGTACTGTACTTAAGTAGAGTTTTTGAGTATCTGTACTTCACTT
>JBBPCW010000022.1:2272601-2288420 GCA_037974425.1 Phenacogrammus interruptus | reverse complement strand
GATCAATCGGAGCATCACTAGTTTTGTTGTCTTCATTCACTTTGAAATAGTTCCACACGGCTGACATGTCTCGCCTCTCCTTCTCCGCGCTCTGAGCTGCAGCCGGGGTCTGGGGGTGGGCACTTGGCGCCTGTGATTAACCCCTCAAACATAAACATTCAGACCGTGGTATCGGCCCCCGGTATCGGGGGACTTTTAGCGAGTACGAGTACTTTAGAAAATGTGGTATCGAGGCCGATACCAGATACCGGTATCGGTGCATCCCTATTAAAATGCAAATAAAATTCAGCAATAAAAAAAAGGAAAATATTGCTTGCAAAAGCTTACCGTATGACTACCGTTCTATCTCTTCTCATTGAAATGAAAAAAGTGCAAATAGATTAAAAAAAAAAAAAAAAAAGACTGTTCATAAAACAATGAGGTTCACAAAGTATACCATGGATGGGAAAACTGTATGAAAACTTCCTAGACAGGACTACAGGTCGCAGGATAGGAGCAAATAAGTGGGAAAAAAAAAAAAACCGGAGAAATGACTCAATGTCTTAATGGACAAAATACTGGACAGAGGCTTCTGGATATGGCACACACCCTTTTGGTCCACGTATACAGACATGTTTCTCTCTGAATATTTGAAGAGCCCCCCACCCCCCAACCCACGTGAATAAATTTCAAGATTCTGTTTAGGGTTACTTGTCTCTCTCACTCTGTTTTCAAGCTGAATATAGAATTATTAAACCATGGCAATACTGCACTGTGTAGATCTTAAAGGAAGTAGTCGGGCGTGCGACGGGTGACGTGAGGCTCTCCTCTGCGAGGGGCTGGATCAAACTGCAGACTGCAATAAAAAGAAATCAGAATGAGAATCAGAACTGCATAAAACAAAGAAAAACAGATTTCTTTGTGTAGCAACACCTCACTCAGTTTGCCCCTTTAAAAAAATCTGAAGATCAGACCCTATTTACATGCTTTTTGCACACATCACTGATCCAGTTATGGCTGAACAAGTAAAAATCAAGTACAAACTGAAAACTGACATGCAAGTTTCCTCTTAATCTGTAAATTTCCATGTAAGTTTAATGCCTAGTCAGTAGTGCCAACCAGGCAATGGACCTCAAAATTGGACAAAATTTTCCCTCCTTCAACGTATATATACATATACTTAATAATGCATTATAATTAAGATTTGATGACTAGACCATAAAAACTGTATAAGTTGAAAGAAAATGGGGTCACAATGTTGAAGATTACAGGATTATTATATTTGCTAGTTTCTGAAACATATAGGTTTTTCTTCTGCGCTGCTTCACGACTGTGAAACGCCTTACCCTCACATTTGAGGGCTCCACAGGCTGTTACACGTTTTAAGAAAAGCCTTTAAACGTTTCTCTTTAGTCAATGTTTTTAATGATTGCTTGCTCTTTTTTTAATATTTAATGTTTTACTCCTCTTGGTTTTAATGCTGTTATTTTCACTGTCTGTGTGCACTTTGTAATAATATAACATTTATATCATTACATATTTTTTTTTAACATTCAAAGAAGAATTAAGGCCATCAGGTCATAATTATACTAAACCATCTAATAGAAAAATAATTTATGTTATGTTATATGGCTGCAGTAAATATCACTGTCACTCTGTTCTTTTTAAATCATGTTTACAAACTATGAACATTAAAAAGTACAATATTAACTTTTCCCCCTGAGTATAAGCTGCCTCATCATTAGAGGACAGGTCCTTGCATACTGCTGTTTAAGCAGCTTTCCTGCAGTGTGACTCTTGCTGTGTGAGGCTGCTTTTCCACCTCTGGGATTAGAAGCCTTTTGCAGGACCAATAAAATGAGGATAATCAAGGTATTTTAGAGCAAAATGTGCTCCCAAGACACAGAATAGTAAGTCTGGGTCAAGCAAAATGGGTCCTATGACAGGATAAAGCCCTCAAAAAACACAAAGTACATGTATAGTATCAGAGAATGGAGCCTTTAATCAATTTTGTAATATGTTTCTTCTTTTGTTTTTCAAATGAAAGGACATATAAACTGACAAACTATCTTTTTTGTCAGATGATTAACACAATATTCTATTGATACAAACTTGGTACATATTTACTTCTGAAGACACTGTCTCTGATATATTAAACAATTAAGCGACTATCAAATAAGGAAGCCCACTGATTTTAGGTCAATTTTAACTGGCATTTTCCACCAGGCACATTTTGTGTGTTCGGTTTAACAATGGCTTTAGACATCAAGGCATCATATTTGGTCACAGACCCCACAAAGTAAACAATGTTATTTGTATGTTCATCACAAGCTTCTGAGGCCACGTGTAGGATTAAACCCAGTATGGAAAGTGTGAGTGTGTACCATGTACACAGCTTGGTGTTAACATTGTAAATCCCACATGGACTCTACAATGAGTTAGAATTATCAGAGCACTGGTAAATTTCTGCTTTACAAAATATATGGCTGCTGTACACTCACCATGAGGACAAAAACAAGCTCGTAACATGACTCACTCAAAGCAACACTAAGATTATAATATTCTTACAAAGAGTATTTCAGGGTGTCATCCAGTTCCATGATAGCTGCTTGATTACCACAGCGGTAGCAGTAGTTAGGGGCGCTGAAAATCGTTACCACATTGCGATCATGGCACCAATTGTAACCCTAGGAACAAAAAGATGCATTAGACCAAGACTGTCTACAGCATTATCCCCTTCTCAACCATTTAATAATTCCCAGGTACTATTAACGAACATAATAAGTATTGTCTTACAAGTAAGTCTTATGTTTTTTTTAATTAAGGTTTAAAAATCTGTTAGGGCCTAGGAGCCAGTAGAAGGTTCTAAAGCTTACAAATTTTACTAGTTACTTAATTTACAGAGATTACTGACCTAAGTTTTTATCTTTCCTGTAAAATTCATATTTAAGATTAGTGAGTTTAAGATTTCAGGAGTAAAAGGGTAATGTCTGTGCACTTGCAGCTTCAAATTAACCAATGCTGCCCCACTCACCTCCATAACAAGCTGGTGAGCTCTAGAAACCAGGGTAAGGCCATTAGCATGATTGAAGGTTTCAGATATATCCTGCCCAAAGGTGTATCCTGCACCTCTAGGTGAAATCCCCCAACCGCCACGGTCATCTGGGTCTGACCACAGCAAATCACACATGGGGCCCTGAGTACAAGGGAGAACAAAGGATCTTGTATGTGATCAGCTCTTAAAGTTGAGGGGATCAATGTGGTCTGAGCGACTTTGATAAGGGCCAAATTGTGGCTGCTTGACAACTCGGTCAGAGCATCTCCAAAACATCAGGTAAATCCTATTAATGGTAAAAAGTAAAACCAATGAACCAGTGAAAACTCAAAGATCATTGACGTGCATGGACAGCAATGGCAAGCCCTTCTGGTCTAATTCCACAGAACAGCTACTGTAGCACAAACTGCTGAAAGTTTATTTTGGTTATGACAGAAAGGTGTCAGAACACAAAGTCCATTGCAATTTGCTGTGTGTGAGGCTGTATAGGCACAGACCAGTCAGAGTTCCCATGCTGACCCCTATCCACTTACAAAAGCTCCAACAATGGACACATGAACCTTATTACTAGATCATGAACCTTATTACTAGGCCTTATTACTAGATTACTAGAACAAGTGGCCTGGTCTGATGAGACAATGTTATGGCTGATATATATTTTATAAATTTTATAAATACACATTATAAAAAGCAATTTATGCAGCACTGTGTGACTGTGGGAACTGAAATGGTATTCGGTCACTCCAAGCTCAAGTCTGAATATACCTCGTGAGGAACCTCCTGTAAACGATCCAGTGCACGGATGTGATCCAGTGTGTCTATGGACGGTGACAATCCTCCATGGAGACAGAATATCTGAAAACAAATTCAGATTTAAATTTTGTGCATGAATTATAAAATTGTATCAAATATTGTCAAATAAGATAATATATGTATGTGACATATATATACCTGGCCATCTACTAAGGCTGTTAGGGGAAGGTAGTCAAAGAGGTCTGTGAAGTATTTCCAAACATTCGCATTGCCGTATTTCCTTAGACACTCATCATAAAAGCCATACACTTGTGTAATCTGTCTGCTTTCATGATTTCCTCTGAGAATTGTGATACGTTCACGGTACCTAACCTGGAATCAGAATGAATCCAAATTAATGTTCGTGCTTACGAAGCAAAGACTTTAAAACAGTATTTTATCTCATACAAGTTTTACGTGCCAATAAACCATACCTTAAGAGCTACAAGTAATGTGACTGTTTCCACAGAATAATAGCCTCGGTCAACATAGTCACCCATGAAAAGATAGTTTGTGTCTGGTGACTTTCCTCCGATTCTGAAAAGCTCCATAAGATCATGAAACTGGCCATGGACATCTCCACAAACAGTTACTGGACACCGTACCTCTTGCACATTGGATTCCTTGGTCAGAATTTCTTTAGCCTAGCAGAAAGACACAGAACGAGAAAAAAATAAACAGCTTAAAAAGTATGAACGTGATCACACTACAGTTAAAAAACAGCTTAAAAAGAGATCACACTACAGTTGTTTAAGTGTTTCAAAGGGAAACCACAAGAAAACAAGGTTGGAAAATGTGTTATTGTGATATACACAGTTTAAATGGATTTATATTGTTAAAATGGATGAAATCATAAGTACATATTTTTGTAGCACCCATTATATTGTACAAACTGCCTGTCCCTTTACAGGCATCAAATATGCTACTCCAATATATGTATTATAATTAACCATTCTACATTTTATACTATTGTATTTCAGTGTACATACAGTAACCTGCAACAATATTTTAACAGTCAGCTGTCGTGGGGGTAGTAGCTCTTTTGAACTCAGCTTCTATGACTCACAGACACCAAGGGTGTAACTGGAATTATTTGGTTTCTATCATTATCAGGTTTCTATGTTTTAGTTGATTTTGTGCATAAATTATGAGGCCCATCACAAACACCTCATCTGTTAATAAATCCTACAAAGACTGACTTCCTGGTTTATTTGAGACACATTTGGGACTATAAAACTTCATACCAATTCTGATTCTGTAGTTTCTGCATATTTCCCCAATAGAAAGCTTGTAATTTAAAGTGCTCAGTAATAAGGAAACAAAGTTTCATTCTTACTTGGCAAGGTGATGTGGATGTATTATCTAAGCAAGATATGTCTTTATATAGGACTTTACTGATACAATGTGCTACAAATGAAAAAAGAAGACTCTGCATACTAAATATAATCTTAAATGCCAAAAAATTCTGATGAATCACCACAATATCTGAATAACATCTGAAAACATAAAAGCCAAAAAAATAAATTTTATAATTAAAAAAACCCCACAAGGAACACAAAATACTCTTGATCTTATAACATTATTCCATGCAAGTTTACTATTATATTGTGCTACTCATTTAAAAAAAAAAAAAAAAAACGTACTTAACATCAAGCTAACAATTACAGTATGAGAGGTTTTTAATCAGCTGATAGACTGAAGCAGACTGAATGACAGAGAGCAATGACCAAGTATGTGTCATAGCAATGTGTATAATCAGTAGTCAATAATCAACACTGGACCAGAGTATGCAAAAAACAAATAAATGTGAACAGCCCCTTTGATATCAGTTGTTTTACCCCTTTTAAAGAAACTCTGATGGAAGGAATGTACAATTAATAGTACAATAACTGCACCTCAGATGATACAAATTCCTGACACCACACACACTGAGTTGTGCTGCCTAAACAGCTTACACCCCAACTCTCACCGTAAACTCTCCCTATTTATTATGTACTGTACATTCTCTGTCCTGCTGCTGCTACTACTTAAACACTTATTTATTGTTGTTCTACCTCTATTCTGCTTTTAGGCATGTCTTTTCCACTGGCTCAAGAACCGTGCCGTACCACAAACAACTGTTTTTTCATTACAAATAAAGCAACCCGTACCCAAGCTGTATCAGAGCGGCTCGACCACAGGGCTGAAAATGGGCCACAGCTGAAATGACTGCATCACTGCTTTCTGATTGTGTTTTGATGTCGTAATCAAAACACGGAAAGAGGCCACTGTTTTACTGTCAGTGCAAAAACATAATGGAGATACAAACTGACCACCGGGAAGTTGACACAAGCATGCCTGTCTGTTTGGGCTGAAGATAAATTTCAGTTTTCTATTAATCAAATACATTGATCTTTAATGCTGTGAGAAAGGTGAAGGTGATCCAGGACATCACTAACAAGTTATCTGGGTCAAGCCTTCACATCACAGGGATGAAGAATACAGAGACAAAAAAAAACTAAAGACTCAATTATTATTTATAGTCTCAAAAACAAGACTATGAATAATAAAAGACCAGTGGCTCTGACAGAAACACGTTCTGCTGGTTCGACTCCGTGGACGCGGTTTTGGGACGACATCCCATAACTTGTGGAGAGAATTGAGTCAGAAACTGCGTTAGTACAGAGCCCTTAAGAGTACAGTTAAGGTACAGCACGGCTCCAGTATACCTGTGGAAATGGGTCAGAAATGACTTCACTGCTAGAATACGACATCTGTCATAATACTGCGTTTTCAAATGTCAGCCGCACTAAATGTCTAGTTCTGCTATTTTGTTGCTGTATATTTTGTCCTAACTGCACTTATGCAGATGTTCTGTTTTTGTTCTTGTGTTGCTCAGCTGTCCAGGAGGAACGATGTTTTGTTTCACTAAGTGCTGTGCATATGGCTGAAATGACAATGCACCTACTTTATTTCACAATGATTAAACAAGGAAAATCAATGGTCATCTGCCCGATTTTAGTTAAAAAAAAAAAAAAAAAACTGCAATCACACCTGCCTTCTATGGGTAAAAACCCTGGCTTAGACGACAGTGTCACTCATCAATTTACCAGTAATAGCCAATGGGATGGGCATTATGGCAAAAATTTACAATTAAATCACGATTTCTATCACGCTATTCATGTTGTAGCTAGTTGCACTAGACCAGTGGTCCCCAACCTTTATTTGGTCATGGACTGGTTTAATATCAGAAACTATGTTCGCGGTCCAGCCTTTAAGGAGTGGCAGATAAATATACCTATACGTATATATACAAATAAATGATACGCATAAAAAATGGGGATATTTTAAAAATATAATAATGGGGTATCTTTAAAACATAAAAATTAATGTAAATCCAGTGTGTACTCGCAGCTTTATTAACAGCATTTTCATAACAAGCCAACAATATAACACAGCTAACATCCACGTTTTTTTTTTTTTCTGTGCAGCCCACAGACCACATGCCCCACGGCCCAGTACCGGTCCGCGGCCCGGGGTTTGGGGACCACTGCACTAGAGGACTCACTGCAGTGGGGTAAATTGCATATTAATGTTTGTTAGTGTTATTTTGTGTGTAGTTGCTGAAAATAGATGCAGAGACTTAGAAAGTAAATGCTGTGTGTAAATTGTGTGTGTTTATGCCGTGTAAATAGTTCAATGACACACCATCACCCTCATCCAGAAGGGTATGGTTGATAGTGCGTTAGGGGTGTGGCTGGCACTGTATTTTCCGAGCTTAGAAGTCTTCTTTGAGGCTGGTTCAGTCATTGTATTCTCTCTCTCTCTCGCACAATTTTGATTTGAAAGCTTAGATTATCTTACTATTTAGCAAGTTACTGAACTGACCCCTGATACAGACAATCTCTCTGCTTTGGCAGATCACCAGTAAATAGATTGTCTCCACAATCTCAGATCGTCATATCGCCCATACCTAAATCCCTCTTTTTTACCTTGCCATGTATTTCTAACCTGCTAAGACTCCACAATAACTGAAACAGTGTCTAAGTACCCAAAGGCAACTGTTTCATAAGACACATACATGCCAGTGTTCTGAATTGGTTAAAACATTAACAGCAGAAAGTTCATACGCCCCTACACTGGGTACTGAACACAGTGTGTAGGTGCAAAAAGGTACATGTGTACAAGTCGAAAGTGAGAATTAAGAGAGGTTTTAAGATAGAAATGTAGCACAGGTTTATGGGTGTGGTAAAGAATCCCAAGACTGTAGAACTGCACATGGTCAGTAGCACATCTCGATAGGTAGCATGTAACTACAACACCAGCTTCAGTGGACTTAGTCTATTTCTGGAAAGAGCAAATTCATGCCTTTGGGTCAGAGAGAGAGAACAAGAAAATGGGCCTTTGATCTCTGTGAGAGTACCGCCCACAGCGGGGGATGGGTCACATATCCCTCTGATACAGATGCAACAAACACAGCGGGGAACTAAACAGAAAAAATCAGATGCATGCTCTTGAGTCTATGATGGATGCACATTTTCAATTAAATCTTAATGGACATCATTTAATTAGCAGTTTCAGATGGTCACAACAAATATAAATTCAAACCACTGACACACAAAAAGAAGAATCAGTTATTATCACAATGGCATACTTCAGCGTACAAGGAGTTACACAATGATTTGGTGGGTCTCAAACACCAACTCCAACATATTGGAAATATATATGACAGGGAACATAAAAATAGAGAATTTTACCAATACAGGACATCTGTGAATGCACTCATCATACTAAATGTGTTGGCTGTATATTACAACTAAACAACCAACAAGAAATTCTCACATGATTAATGGCAATTTACTGCTGGAAATCATTATTTCAGACTTTACTTCCAGCCTCAAGTTCCATTAATTTTGCAACTTTACACCAATTCATTACTTATTGATTCATCATTTGATTCAGTGGTCTAGAGGTGATGTGTAAATTATAACTCAAATTCTGTCCAATATAAATCCTACCAGTTACTAGTACAGTTTAATGCTTGCGAACTATTTCTAATGGAAACGTATTACCATACCATAATGACTTTTTTGCAATTTACAGTATTACAAATACAATGCTTCAAAACTTCACTACACTACTTAAAAATAGATATTTCCTATATTTTGTCACTATCTTAACAGAAGAGCTGAACCATTTTTTTTTTATTTCTCTAAAAACATTTCAGAACATCTTTCTATAAAGTTTAAAACGTTCAACCAAACCAATCATCTACCAAATGAACCATGGTATTTTAAACAATTTAGGACAAGACCATCAATTTCAGAGGGAGGAACTTCTTAACCATTTTGAATAGTTTTTTTTTTTAATTATTACTGCATATTTTGTTCTTGTGGTTGATTAATTTGCTTCTTTTTTATCTCCTTTTCTAGCATGCCGCTCTGCCGTCATGGTACAGTGAATTTTACTATGAATGAAAGATTAATCATATTTGGCATCCAACTGAAATGGTTACAAAGGACAGAACTTGGGAAATTCTGCCCCTATTTTAATATGCAAATATTTAAAGAGAAGGGAATGTGTATCTGCTGTTGGACTGTGAAAGAGAACCTAATGTAGGTCAGAGTGTATTTCTGTGATTTTTTTTTCCCCTGGTTCCTGGATGCCAGTGTTAAACCCTCACAAAACAGTTCATTTCATGTGTTTTGTGCCAAGTCTCAGCCTACTGAGCAAAGTATTTTTAAATATAGGACATAACTGTTTCGTAATTTCCAGCATTATACAGATGAATTGGAATATTCTTGCTGTCTGTATGTTAGATTTTATTGCCAGTTTGGACCCTAGTATGTGTCTGCAAAAACTCATCACACCAGCTGTTTTTTATGCTGACACTAAAAGAACCTACTAGATTATATTTCAGTGAGAAAATGCAAAGTGTGATTATTGTGCTGCTATGAAAGCAGTGTTTGTAGATACCCAAACAATTGTTTTATGGACAGGTTTGTGTTTTATTTATATATTTATTTTTTATATGCTCACATTGGGTTATCAAACCAGCACCTCCTTTGACTCTCTTTATTCAGAGCACCTCATTTTACCGCTCAAGCAAGAAGGGGGTGTTAAATCACTCACTCTTACAAAGCCCTTTATTGCTCGGTTTGTCACTTTGCAGCTGCCATAGTCATGAAATCACAATATTTGTGCCGAGACTCTCTCTCCCACACAAGCCCCTGATCAAATGATGAAAAAAATTAATACATTAATCGCCCACTTTGATGTGGATCAGCAGTCGCAGAGAACCAAACCATCAATTATTTGCTGAAACCCCCGTACTAACACATAAAAGGCAGATATCCTCCGCATTTTTTTTGCTTTTGTGATGTCCCGGCCTCATCCGCAACGCCACCTTGTCCTTGTGCTGGGTTTCCAAGCATCATGCCCAAACATAAACGACCAGCAAAAGGATGATGGGGCGTGGCAGACGAGGCCCGGATCTCACAGCTTTTTGGTGGCAATATATAAATTTACATGCACTTTAGAGCTAAATTCTATAAAAACATACATAAATATTAACAAATAGAAGTCAAAAAGGCAGGAGGTTTGAAAGTAGCCAGTCCGAGAATGTTATTTATTTCTCCTTGCAGCTGATTGGCTGCTGCGATCCAGAATTTTCACCATACGTGCAAACAAGCAAATAAGCTGTCTGAAGAAACCGCATGGGATATTGGTGCTTTGCTGCCAATAAACCATTAGGTTAAACTATCTAAGATAATAGTAATATCTTGGTGTGTATGAATATATGTTTTCCTTGTATTTCTTTACAAGGAATAGGGGAGAAAGCATCCATCTAAGCTAATGCATATAAGCAGCACATTTTTAATATTCTAATAAGAATTCTGTTTGTATGTTTGACAATTTCATTTTACCAGTCAGACCAAATCCAGAATCAGTCCAACCGAATATTTCTGTATAAATCATACTTGTATATTACAGTTCATTTTACAATTATGTGTGTGTTTAACATAGCATGAAAGACAATATATCGCTGTTTATCAGGGTAGATAATTTTCTTGTTCCCCAAATCGTGTCTGCAAAGTGACCTCGCTGGATCTTCTACATGCTTGCATTTTCTGGACACCAAAAAATTGTTTTACCTGTCCTTCGCGGATGTTGATCGCGGTACACAAAATCACCCCTTAACAAACACCCCTTAACAAATTACACGATATTGTAAGACACAGCTGTTTTTCAGGGCTTGGGCTAGGCCCCTTACATCTAGTGTCTGACCTCATTAATGCACTACAGAATGAATGGGCACAAATTCCCACAGAAACTCTAAGAAGAGTGGAAGCTTTTATAACTACAAAGGGGTGGGGGCAACTCCATTATAAAGTCTTTTGATAAATCACAAATAATTAAAGCCGATGTTGATGTAATGGTCAGGCGTCCCAATACTTTTGTCCTTGCAGTATAGGCAGCTTTTACATTTCCTTTAAGGAAACAATTTAGCCAAAAAGACGGCGCAATTTTTAGCTTCTTCTCAATGAGGGCAAGAAAGTAGGATGTTCACATAGCGACTGTAATTTATCAATAAATGCAAGCATTAATACGTGTTAAAACTGCAGGTTTAAACCAAAAAAGCAGCTATTGTGCCGTGGCCCGCAGGAGCAAGTTAGCTTCCATCGAGCTAATGCTAGTGGAGCCGTTTGTGCTGGGTGACCTGGACACTAAAAATCGCTTTGAGGTGGCTATTCAGTAACTTTACAGCAAGATTATATTTTTCTCTATATTATAACACATACAAGTCTTGCCTTTGAGCTCTAAAATGTAACGATATAGTGTGAAAACCCTTCCATGCGCCATCTTTACGCTCCACTCCGATCAGTAGCATCTGCTAGCCGGAGTTAGCTTATAGTACTAATAGGAC
Source organism: Phenacogrammus interruptus (assembly GCA_037974425.1). Taxonomy (NCBI): domain Eukaryota; kingdom Metazoa; phylum Chordata; class Actinopteri; order Characiformes; family Alestidae; genus Phenacogrammus; species Phenacogrammus interruptus. The sequence goes on along the minus strand of JBBPCW010000022.1, from coordinate 2,276,688 downwards.
CGTTTATGGACCGAAAAGCACAGGTAAATACATACCTTTTCACAGAGCGTCTTGACTTGGCTCTCTGTGAGTTGCTTGCATTCGTTAAGCTGCTCGATCCACTGATCCAGTTCCTTCGTAAACGCCTTTTCGTCCATATCCGCCTAAAGAAATTTTTAACAGATTATTATTTAAGATTTACAGACTATTGTGTTTCAAACGAAGCCCCTAGATGTCGTAGCCCTCAAGGCGATCACTTCGAGACATTAATGTGGCTGGTAGACCGTAATTTTAACTAGAAGATCGGACAAGAAACCGAGAAGGAGTCTCTCCTCACAGTCCCACCCTGAGGCAGCCGCACTCTGAAGCTCCGAGTTAGACCGGCTGAGAGCTGAGCTCTGATTGGCCACTCGCAGGGCGACCGAGGCTTGTCATTGGCTGACGGCACGTTTTACGTTCTAAATCAGGCTTCATTGAAATTATTACTAAATAAAGAGATTCAATACCAGAACCTGTTTATGATACTTTGTTAGCAGTATGTTTTACTGTTGTTATTAAGCGAGAGCCCAAATTAAAGTTTAGAAAATGTACAATCATTTAAAAGCAAAAACTGTGCTTTGAATCCCAGGACTGCCACTGGCACTAGTTATGTACCCTTAAGCAAGTTACTGCTGTGCACCACTCACTTGGGGAATGGGTTAAAAACAGAGAAAGAATTTCACACTGTTCACATTGTGTACTGTGGCATTTTCATGCCTGAATATAAGGGTCCACTTCACTGTGCTTAATTCATAACTGAACCCACCATCATGCAGTTTTCAGTGCAAAATGTCTATTTTCCCTTATTTCTTTTCAAATGTTGCTTACAAATGTTAAGTGTGACTACTCAAACTAGTCTAGTTGTCATAGATTTAAACACATACAGTAGTTCAAATTTATTTTTCAGTAATCCCTTCCATAAAGATATTTCCTTGCTTTGTAGTAAGACTACATTTTTCTTTTTGTGCTGTCTATCATTGTTAAACAAATTACAAATACCACTAAGATCAAGTGCACACATATACAGGTACTTTTTAACAAAGGGTCAATTCTTAGCTCAAGTCCAGCCAACACAAGTACATTTTAATAATAAAAATAAAAACTATAACAGTCAGCAATTCAATGCTAACCACAAACCCATGATGGGCTATCAAGTGATTACCAGTTTCTGAAGAATCTGTTTTTGTGTCCGAACAGCTGAATAAAGTGTTCTTTCATATCCAAGTTTTGGAAGTTTCGGGTATTTATTTAAGTCTGTTCCTTATGTAATGATAAAATAACTGTATAATTTGTGTAAATATGTAAAAAGTCTTGCTAACAAAGTAAACAGTCAACAACAACAACAACAACAACAACAACAACAACTACTACTACAACTACAACTACTATTACTACTACTACTACTACTACTAATTTTAACCACAAATTATATATATAGCCAGGGTGCAAGTAATACCATAAGGATATGTTTTGATGACAATAATAGTAACTTAGTTTAGTGACTAACAAAAAAATGACATAATGGGTCAAAGTCTGCAAACAAAAATCTTTTCTGCCCTGCTTTGCAAGTAAATAAATAGCTTTCCCCTCATGTTTCAATGCCTCCTGACATTAATAGAAAGCAAAGACAAAGAGAACAAGAACACATACAAATTTATTAACAAAATCACTTAAAGAAGATTTGATCATGTTGGTATGTGTTCACAGTCTGTGTACAATATACCATCACACAAAACTGCCTCAATTAACCAAGGCAATAATGGTGCAGACTCTGAAGTGTTATGAAATTAGGTTGCCACTCCACAAAAAAGTCTTATATGTCAGAAAAGGAAACATGAATGTGGTGACAGACCTATGATTGGAGGAGAATCTCATCAACTAAGAGCAGAGATGTTTCAACAAGACAACAATGACAAACTTACTTCAAAATAAGTAATTTGTTAACTAGCTGTCTTTTAGTCTGTTAGGTAACTGATCAGCTTAGTCCTAGCTAAGATAAAAAATAAATTTTGCTATTATTATTATAATTATGGTTATTATTCAAACAATTTTGCTTTTTACTTATTGAATGTGTTTGCATAACTAATTATCAATAAACTGTATCATAGTGTTTTCTAAATGTGTACAGTATGTAATTCACAGTCTGTGAGTGGGTTAGTGAGATCTCAGACCTGCTAGTGGCACTTCTGAGGTACCTTTTAAGCAAGGTATTATCCCCACACACAGCTCCCTTGGGCACTGCATCACTGGCTGCCCTCTGCTTCACTTGGTAAATGGGATAGATTCAGTTTAAAGCATTCAAGAGGAGAGAGGAGATGAACTAATGATCTACTTGACCATTTTGAGTTTTCAGACAATTTTTGCAAGCATATTTTTTCTCTTTCTACACACGTGTTATTTTTTATTAAATGATTGTATATTGTATTCTTTTGGTTCAGAAGTTTGCTTCTTTTTTATCTTGTTTTCTGGCATGCTGCTCAGTCATCATGGTACAGGGGCATGTATCATTTTTACAATCCTTAATTTTACTGTACATAGTTTACCACTGTTATCATTTTTATAGTGTTTGTATTTTGTACAATCACAGACGCCTGCACTGTTATAAGGTTTCTCTTCATGTGATAGGCCTATCTGATGTTTCACATCAGAAAAGAACACACACCCAAGCATCAAAGAGTATGCTATCAGCATTTCAGATGAAAGAATTGGAATTTACATATTAATCACACTGAGTCGGTATCGCCGAGCATCAGTCCAAGTAGAGATGTCATTGTTGAGTTACCAAAATGAGTAACACGGCTAAATCTCTCTATATCTTTGTATTCCTGAATCATCAGAAGAGATGTGTCTCTTTCAGTAGAAATTGATTTTATACTAAACTACAAATGAAATACGTATTATCGTCCACAAACCCTATAACAGCCACATAAATGATCTATTTCAGTGTTAAAATGAAAAACACAGATTTTAGATGTTTTACTTGATATTTACTTGATATGGCTTACTGTGTGAAATTTTAAAACACATAAATGTACCGAAAAAGGGCCCTTGAGGTATTTTAACAGATAACTGAGACTAAAAGTCCAACCATTGCCCTCACACAATTAATCTCACTCATAAAAGCCTGGATTCAGACAACAATCCTGCGTCAGACATAGAATAGTCCCTGGGTGTGACTCACCTCCTCCTTTGCAGAACATAACAATCACGGGTTTGTCAGGGTTTTTTTTTTGAGACTTCACCTTTTTTATCTGAGTCTTTCAGCGCCATCTGCTGGCAGGGAGCAGTACATCCTCTACTAGTGTTTCTCAATCCTGCTATATACCATTACCATCCTTCTTCAACATGTACCCTGAATAATTAGAGAAGCAGATCTGGAGAAAGACGAATAAGGATTTAAGACTGGAGACAGAAATAACCTAAAATGAGGGAACAACTTTAGCTTTTGTCCTCCTGAATCATTTATTGCTGACAAAGCCAAGAAATGACAAAGACTGATTATTAGCAGAACAAGGATGAAGGAGCTTGAAAGGTTCTGCAAATATAATGAATTGTCTCATAAATTGTGCCAGCTGTGGTTATTGTGACTCTTCATACATGTAAAGGCTGGATAATTAGAAAAATGGGACAGGAAAATATGATTGCCATCAGAGAGTTGTGAGAGTACATTGGACAACGAACAAGTGGAGCCAAGTCAAGTCAAGTGGGTGTTTATTGACATTTCAATGACAGACATAGGACATAGTGAAAAGAAAAAGCATTTCACCAAAACAAACATTAAATAAATACAGCATTACAACAAATACTGTCATCTAGGAGCAGTCTTAAGAAAAACCCATCAGTAGCAACAACTAGACAGTGAATGTGCAGAATATAATAAATATAGTATCAAAATAAATTTGCAATATCATTTCATATGTAAGTTTTTGTTTATGGCAGAACTGTTTAATGTTTATATGCACTGTGTTTAGGGGACGGAAGTAGTTCTCTTTAGGAGCATGTGTGTGTGTGTGTGTGTGTGTGTGTGTGTGTGTGTGTGTGTGTGTGTGTGTGTGTGTGTGTGTGTGTG
>JBBPCW010000022.1:2059265-2069685 GCA_037974425.1 Phenacogrammus interruptus | reverse complement strand
TTTCGTTGCGTCTCGTCTCGTTTTTGTCACGTGATAAATGTTCGTTGACGAAGATTTTTCGTCATAATTTTCGTTGATGAAAGCAACACTAATCAAGCCCACATCAGTCACTATCTAGGGAAATTACCTGTAGAGAACAAAGACTGTCTAAAGAAGGCCTGAAAGAGACTTAATGGTAATAAAAAGGCCCTGGAAGCAACATACTACCAAGCAAGATGTATACAATAGTGTGGGCACATTCTGCCAAATGACATATTTCTGCAATTTTTTAAAAAGTTAAAATAATGTCTATCTGTAGTTCATTGGACATGATGTAGGTTAGTATGAGTACATGGTTGGGTGTGACCTTAATTATAGACAACCAAATGCTTATTTTTATTCTCACATTTTATTTACTTTTCATTGTTATGCATCATTCTTATGATAATGTGTACCCACTTAACATAATATGTTTTATTGTTTTATTATTTATTTTGATTATTGATTAATTTTTTATTTATTGTTTGGGGTGGTGTGTATTGTAAGGGCGGGGTTGTTCATATTGAACAGGGTCGGTGGTGGGTTTGCTCATTAGTGGTATGCTTTGTATGAGTATGTAAGAACTTCTGTACATGGTTTAATGATTCGAAAATAAATAAAGATAATGTTGGGGGGAAAAGTATTATCTACACACTTTTCTTAAATTGCTGATTTTTGCAAACATTTCTGTTTATTGTTACATTTTGTTTGTTCCAGCCATTGCAATCATCATAACACATGTTATATGGTAATGTAATTTGCGTTGCACATTGCTACAAAATAGCATCAACACTCATGTTTGTTTCAACCTTATTATAGTTACTGTCAAGCTTTGCTGGCTATATTGAATGTCACACTGTGGTTGCACAGCTGTGAAAAATGAGGTCAGAGCTTAACAGAAAGCAGGAGCCAGAAATGGACTCCAAATATACCTTTTAGGACAGATATTTTCTCCCTTTTAGCAGATACGGAAATACAACAGTTCAGTCATTTCCCCACACTGGATCCAAGGCTTGATACTGAGTTCCATGGTGGGCCTAATGATAAGTGGGCCGCGGTGAGTAGCTTTGTTAACCCGAGGATGCTGACATGCTGCCCCAGCTGATCTCATCCTTTCATCCTGTGAATGAACTCCTGGTGTCACGGACACTCACATGGTTCTTAATGAAGGCATTAGAAGCAAGAGCGGCAAAAGGAAAGGCCTTGCTAATTGCTGCGGTCTCGCTGCGCTAATTCACCCTGCCGACTTAATTGCCGTCGACTCCACTCTCCCCCCTCTGGCAGTGGGGCTCTCCCCCTCATGGCATGAATTAATGATTATGGTGAACGATTAAATATGAATGCGTGCTCCCTTCTGCCATATGAATCTATCACATCAACAAGCCCCACATGGGTCTGTAACTTGGGTCTCATCCTGGCAAATGGAGGCTGCATGCACAAATGGCAGCATGTGGCCTGTAAAGAGTTGGTTTAGCCAATTATTTAGTTCTTAGCTGTTTTATTCACAAGCTCCCCAAGCATGATGGTTAGCACATTCAAAGCAATGGTGGCAAGAGAGAGACAGGAATGCGCTTTTTAGCCACTTGCAGACCGTATGTTAAGTATTGAGCAACTGTTTATATTCTTCTTGCTGGTAATGAAGCAAGTTCCTCGGTGGGTCTTAATGGCCCAGGATAAACCTGCTCATTTAACAGCTAAGCAAGGCCTCCATGATTAAATCCTGCCCAGCCTTCTCAATTATGAGGCAAACTCATCAAAGGGTCACAGCACAGGACGTGCCAGAGTCAGTGCCCCTGTTGGCTATAACAGGGTGAACCTGGCACTGCGTCTCCAGTTGAAATAATCGTACAGAGCACAATGAAATTCTTACTTGAACACTCTCTTCACAGATAGAACATAAAGACATAAAAGACATGAAAGACAACACAGTGCAGTGTAAGTGTTGTGTGCTACAGTGTTACACATAGTATGAAGAACAGAGAGGACCACAGTTACTGATGGCACTGGGGTAAAAACTGTTCCTGAATCGCGTCGTGCGTGTGTGTGTGTGTGTATTGTCCTGAGTCTCCTGCCGGATGGCAGGTAAGTGAAAAATGGCAGTGCCGGGTGGCTGGGGTCCTTCATGATGTTTTTAGTTTTTCTGCTCACTTACTCTAAAGCAGTGTTTACTCTAAAGCAGGAGCGATGCCAGGGGGGGTGCGTGTGACCCAGTGAACATGCTATTTTGGCTGCAGGGAATAGGGATTTTGCCCCGAAGAATAGCACACAGCACAGAACAGAAGATTTGAAGTAAAGGGACTACTTTTAAAATCTCACTCCCGCAGAATTTCTGAGGATTCCCACCCGCTCCCGCCCACTATTGCTGTCACAAATGAAAATATATTTTTAAAGCCTAAAGAGATACCATGGAAAAATAATTAACAGGGATGAAAAGGCGGAGAGACACGGATATAATGAGACAAACGTAAGTCTCCTGAAAGCTAAGACGAGGAAATACGATGAAGCTTATGTAGCGCTTGGCTTCACTGGGAGACGAGGAGAGGCCGCTATGTTTACTCAGTAAACTTTACTGTGTCTAAAAATGTTGGCAGTGGACAGCATAAAGCCAAATAATTAAGGCATCTCTTAGACACTACACCCCAATCACGCCGATCAGACGCTTGAGTTTTTTCAGCGAAAACGTGCCGAATAATGCCAACGAGAAAAAATAGGGCGGCAATATTTTGTTTTTTTTTGTTTTTGTTTTTTTGTAGCAGAAAAGACTTAAAGTACATAAATTTGTCTGAAATTAAAAGAAACATTTTAATCCGTATTTAAACTGTAAACATTTCTGACCATCTGATGCTAAAAAATAAAATTTTATAATCAATTGTGTATATATTCATTTTATTTTTAATATAATCAAAAAAATATATATATAACAAATAAATAATAATAAATTCAAATTGATGAGCAACATTTTAACTCAGGAGCATAATAATAATACCAATAATAATAATAATAATAATAATAATAATAATAATAATAATAATAATAATAATAATAATAATAATATTTTAAAAACAAATCTCAAACTGCATACAGACTGAGAAAATAACAAAATAACTAAATAGCAGGATGTCAATGGCAAGACACGACAGTAGAAGTATTGGGGACCATAACCGCAGTTAGTTTAAGTCGCTCTCCTCGGATATGGAAGGCTAGCTCAATAGCGGAGGTCGGTTCTGAAATCCTGGGCGATCTCACGCACCAGGCCAGCAGCCTTTGTGGCCTGTTGCTTAATGGGTACTTTACCACCGTTGGATTTGAGGCTGGTGAATTTGCAGGCGGTTCTTGCCATGGTAGCCACGAGAAAAAATAGTAAAAATAATAGTAAAATATATAGACTAAACAATACTATGCATTGATCAGATAAATATTTACATTAAATCATATTAAATACATGTCAGACCCAGCTGCGTCTCGCCAGCACCCCGTAATCTAGCAACTTTTTGAAGTTCAAAGTGTTTTATATTTTGTATTTTTATATTTTGTGCTCCTGAGTTAAAATGTTGCTGATCAATTTGAATTTATTAGTATTTATTAATTATATTTAGTTTTATTTTTCAGTATCAAATGATCAAAAAAGTTTAGTTTAAATAAGGCTTGATTTGTTTTTATTTCAGACAAATGGATATACTTTAAGTCTTTTCTGTTACAGACTAAACAACAATGTTGTTGTAAGTTGATCTATATTTCTTTTTCTATTTTTGTTTTATTTAATGTTAATAAGGATACCATGTTATGCAGAAGTGTATTTTAACATTTTTTTAGACAAATGATGCTATTTACAATCGCAGTGGAGAGTTGGGGGGGGGGGGGCAAATATTTACTTCCTAACAGAAAATAATTGAGAAGCACTGCTCTAAAGTCACTTTAAACTCTGTGTGAGTTTAACATTTACAGGATGATGACCCACAAACCCACACACAGAGGAAATACAATTTTAAAGCACAGAAAATAAAATCGTTAAAGGGGCATCAGTTCACAATCTGTCCTATTTCATAATACATAGCCTGTTTGGTGAATCTTGCATCTGATTTTATAAGAACATTTACTGACATGAAAAACAATGTCGTGTCTTCTTGGGAAATATATTTAAAGGGGTTTCTGTACTTTGTCAAGAGCAAGAAAAACTTGTTACACCAATAACTAAGTTTACATTTATATTAAATCATTCTTACACCACACATAAATCATACATTAAATATTAAACAACAATTAATCATTATTAGCCCATAACTAAGATACATTTACACCCAAAGTATCCATACCCCATGAATGCAGTGATACAGACAAGAAATTTCAAAAATTACTTGATCAATTAAGAATATAACAGGGTCTTCTTTCCCCAAATGATATTATATTATTACACTGTTGAAGGTAAGTTTTATCCACAGACAATCACAAAGCACCACGATCACAATTTCATTTACTGTCATCACTGAGTGACCTTACAGACAACATGCATAAAATCATTTTTGTGATTATTCTTGCTTTCTGCAGGTGCCTGTTCTCACAGCAGAAGTAGGATAATCATGTTGTTAAATCAAAACACAGCCAGCCATTGTGACCGTAGAATAAGGAGGAAGTTATCTATGGAATATCAGTGGCAAATTCAAAGGGGAATTACCCTACGGTGGGTGTTCCCTTAAGAACTGCAGGGGAGAACAGAGCAGCCATCAGTTTGCATTATTCATGTGACCAGATGTTCCCTCACATAGTGTCATTCACACAGCTAGACAAATATTCACCATCTCTGCGTATAATCTGAGATAATTTAACCGTGGTGCCAACAAACACACGTTAAGCAGTGCACTGTGTTTTCCCAGGTAAAAACCTTTCTAAGAACTAGCACAGCTAAACACGTGCACAAACATTGGTCAATTTTAATCACAGGGCGCCTATCAGCTCTAAGATTTTCAATGCTTTCTGGATAACTTTAATACTACAGTAGCTAATCTGATATAATGAATCTGTATTTTGTAATCTATGACTATACTGTGTCAAGACGTACATAATTTCAATATGCAAATAATAATGCATTATGGGCAGATCTATTTTTTTTGGCCCATGTTTTAAAAAAAAAGACAATTTTACAATGTGGTTAGATGGGATTGTGCTCCAACTTAGCTACAAGCGATCTCATCATTTGTACTTTAGACATACGGCATCACACTAACATTTAAATTCAGACAAAATCATTTACTAGAAACTTACTATATATCCTGAGGGAAGAAAAGAGAGCTGTTACATTAACCAAATTGTCAGAAGGCTGGATGTTTAGGTAGTAAACAAAAACGATTATTGCATTTAAATATGTTACAATATTGTAAAACGTGTCCTAATCCTAAAAAAATCATTTCTGCCATTTATTTCAAGATACAACTTTTGTAGTTTGCAGTTTCAAGTTTAGTTCATTTTGACCTGACGTGGATCCATGACACTTTCAGTGCAGAAGACCAGAGAAAGGCCGAATGATTCCTTTGTTTTCAACCAGTCACAACTTGTGGGTGAAAAGACTTTACAGGAGTCTATGCAGTATGTGGTTATGGTGGAATGTTGATTTGACTCTAGGCACAACGGAGGCACTCTTACAGTTTATATGCTGATGTTTAGACAAAAGGCTGATTTAAACACACAGGTACTGCAGGCATAACCTTTCCATAACGCATTCATTTCTCATTTTCAATGCAGATATTCAGAATGGGTTGTAATGAAATCGTTCCTCACTGCTGCAGGTGTGAACAAGGTCTGTTCATGGGTTCTTTGTGAAAATGGAATAAACACAAAAGTAAACAACATTCAGCACGAATATCTTCAAGACACACATCTTGTACTCATAATTCATGAGCATGTTCAGGCCACAGAAAAATAATGTACTGATACTGTATACAGAAGCCCACATCAGTCTCATTGCACCACGAAAACTCCCAAACTCCAGAGCAGTTAGGCTATCTGCAATACAATCAGTGTAACACCTAATCACCTCCCTATGTTCTCATTGGTTGAACAGTGATTAAAGAAGTGTGATGCATGGAATCTGGTTATTAATCATAAGAAAAGATAACCAGAGGTTCTAGTGACGTAAATATATGACATCTAAGAATAAAAACAGACACCTAAGTATTCACATAAATGCACAGTAAATTGGTTGTGGGAAAGAAAGTCCTACAAAGGTCAGTACATGAAAAAACATGGACATCATTTCATGCGTTCCAATTACACAGAGTTTTACTTGCCTGCAGATGTCAGGAATTCTGCTCCCTTTGCAGGAAGTGGCTGACAATCACAGATCAGCTACAGGCCCAACACAACTGAGTAATTCTATTAATTTGATATACAGCAGCTGTAATGTGCTCTACAATAGGCAGCTGTGTTACTTCATCGGAGTGTAGGCTTACAAATTATCCAGTGGACAGAGGTCAGTGGGGTTAAAAAACATGCCTCTTCTTGAGACACATCTTTGTTGTGCTGTTCAGTAAAAAAAATCTGAACTCTCTGTGCCAATTAGCTTCCAGTGCAACAAAGAAAACAATGTGAGACGTCAGACTTGCAAGCATCAGACAGTGACCACCTCCCATCACTGCTGTAGTTCAATAGCAATGGGCTTTCCAAAATTAGCCCTGTAGTGCTTGGCTTTGATCAATGAAGGCCAGCATCTGTCTGATCTTAATTGTGTTAAAGGAGCAGCAGAGTCTCCACTACCTCGCATTAAACTCTGGCTGAACCTGGGCTGAGTGTGCGTGCTAACCTCTCGACAACATCACCCAAATATAGTGAGAAAACCCTCCCAGCCAATCTTTATTACAGGAGCACAGAAAAATGAGAAGATGTGGGCTCCACTATAAGCCTTGAAAACCATCCCATCATATGGTATAATGAATTGAGGTTGAAACTGGAGGTGACAGGTGTGAAGGGAGGGCATCTAAGATAGAGCAACTGAAAAAGGGAGGAAAGAGAAAGTTAGATAGACAGAGAGGAAATGGGCAACAACATTCGTCCAGACAGGAAACGGACCAGAGAGAGCCCTCAACCGTATGTCATGTGAGTTTGGGTAGACCCTTAACCAAAGATCACAAACATTTTGGTTTCGTTAAAATATGGTTGAATATGGTTGAAATGTTTTTGTTGTTTTTTTTTAAAAAAGAGTATGCCAATAAACTGACATTCTGCCAAAAAAATGATCTGATATTTACAACAGGTCAACATTCAAGACTGAAAGGAAACACCAAAAATATTACAATAATTCTTACAAATGTTTCATGACTTATATCAGTCAGAAACTCACAAACTACAGATTTCAACTGCATACTTTACTACAGGGATTTAGTAAACTGTAAAATATAGTAAACTTCATTTCTATGTTTCTGACTGTAAATCAAGTCAGAATTGTTTAAGGGAGGCTGACGCTATCTTCTCTTTAAGACAGGCACCTTTATCTACTATTTTTATCAGACAATATAATATAAAGTGGTCTCCCACACGTTGCACTACTCATATTCAGAATCGAAGCTATGCAGTCAGCTGGCTGAAGTACAGCAAATCACAACGGACAGTATCACACAGGTATTTGTGGTGTAAATGCTCCAGTTTAGTGCACTCAAGAATATACAAGTAACTCAATTCTAATTAAGTAAGTAGTAAGTAAGGAAGTAAAGGTTATTTATAGAGCACCTTTCACAGACAGGGAAGTCACAAAGCGCTGTACATAAAATTATAATAATAGTAATCCTAAAAATAAAATTAATACGTTCACCAAATAAAGTATAATAAAAATACGTAACAGTAGGTTAAAATAGTTTTCAGCTGTCTATTAAAAAATCCTACAGAGGATCTTTTAAACCCCCCCTGGTTTTTAGTCTTGTTCAAGGAACAGCCAATTATTGGTCCTGGGATGAAAAAGAGGGAGTAGCTGTGTGTTTACGTAAAAGTTGGGACAAATAAGCCGGAGTCTGTACATTTAGTACTTTAGTATATGTAAGAACGAGAATTTTAAAACGAATTCTAAACTCTACCAGAAGCCAATGCAAAGAATACAAATGAGGCATAATGTTGGCTCGCTTTCTTGACCGTGTTTATAGTCTAGCTGCTGCATTTTGTATAAGAATTTGATATTGATTTTATGTGTGAATCAAAGCCTAGGCAGGAATCAAAATATTTGAGATTTTCAACTTTTGATTTGGCAGCTTATTTTTGAGTATAAATCAGGAGGGGCTATGATCATAGTCTCAGTTTTGGTTGTTGGAGAGCCAGTCACTTATTTGTGAAATGGACTCAACCAAGAACTACAAGAATACACAGTAACTCGTTTCTTCATTACAGAAAAAAGTGATCACTGTAACACGTCCTGAACTGCAATACACCCAACACAAATCAATTTATCGTTAGTTATCATGAAAAACAGAATAAATCAAAAATGTCTTACCCACGAGAGCCATCAGTTATGTATGTCCAAAAAAGACAGCCAACCCTGAGCCAACCCAAACCCTAATAAGGAACACGGGACCTTCTACTGACGAAACATTTTGGAAGTCACAACCCCTCACTCAGGCCAAGATTTCAAGATCCTACACTGTGTACATTCCACAGCGATGAGCTGTTGAAAATGTAAGAGTTTTGACATACAGGAAATGAGGTGGTTTAAACAGAAGCCCAGTCTTTGCCTAATTATGTAAAAACGGAGAAGGGAGTCCTAACAAGAGCAGACTGTTCACACGATGAAAGGCAACTTACACAGCACATGCTTGGGCACTGAATAACACTTAAAAATCAATCAAAAGTGAAAAGCATTCAAAGGGTGCAGTAATCCAGACATGGCTGATTTCCTCTGCCTATACTCATGGAGCGTAGTGAGGATGACCTGTGGTGAGTTGTGTTTAGTCTCCAATGCACAATAAATGCAAGACTAGAGAGGCTGCCCAAAATTGTCAGCGAATGCTGGAATGCTGCACTAAAGGACCAGAAGAGGTCACTGCTTGCAATGGTTTTTCATTTGTAAGTATTTAACTTGCTCTTGAAATGGACCAACTAACAGCATGTGTTTAAAACAGTCTTTGTGGTTTAGTCGTGTAGTTGTGAGTCATTCAGTGCAGTACATTTTTTTCCATGTTTTTTGACATTTAAAAATATCTAGAGAATAAATTTTTTTTTAAAAATTAAAAAAAAAAGGGTGCACCCTAATTTAACTATTCAAAAAGCACATTCAGATGTACTTTCACACCGTTCATTTCGAAAAAGTGGTAGCTGATAAAGAAACTGGGGCTCTGAAAGGGGAAAACCGGAGGCTGTGGTCTGCCTGAGAGAAACAGGATGCTGCAAGTTGCTCTTTCTGGCTAGCCAGCTCAGGAAACAGGACCAGGGCCAGCTTGACCACGCTGAGAAGCACAGTGGAGGCTAAACGCTCGGTCTGGCTGAGGTGCCTGAGCTGGCAGATGCTTCCGGCCAACACTTCACAGCTGCTACAAGTACAGGCATTCCAACACTGGGCCATACCCCGCCCTTCGCACCTCGTAGTCTTGCCACACTGTACCCAGGTTGAAATGTTTCATTCAATTCTCCAGAAATAGGTAGTCTTGAAAGGCTCGTAACGTGGTCGACTGGCACTGGTGCGCTTACGGAATCATGGCCTTAGGATGCATGAGGTAGTGCTCTGCCCATTTGTCCACTTACCAGATTTCACTGGCTAAGCCTTCTGGGGTTTTACGCTACATCCCTCCAGCTGGCTCCCTGAATACAAGTGAAGAAGGCCATTCAAAACAAACAATAGCAAGACACCAACTACATAAAAAGGAAAACAGACCAGCCCCCTGCAATTTAGATTTATAGATGCCCATGACATTCCATAAGGGCCTATAAAAGACTGGATAATCAATAACATCAAGGTAATGGAGATATCTGGTTGAATAGCTGTGAAGCATGGGTGAAACTTAAGCTCAATGGCTGAAGCAGTGGCAAGTAATTAGATGGTGAATAATGGTGTTAGGATGATATGTAGAGGGGGAGGGGATAATTGCATGCTTTGCAATGATACTGATTGTGTTTTATGTCATGAGCAACTAGGCAACTGCTATTAATATCTACAGTCTGCCAAAACATATGAAATGACAGCAGTCTTATATGTTTAATGTCAGGCTAAAATACAATTGTAGCTAGATTCCATGGCACTCTGCAAATTCAGTTACGCTACAGGATTTTTGTGACAGATCAACAGTGCAACAAAATGCACTGTTGGAAAAACAATCGGTGTGTCCGAAACCGCGCACTACGGTCAGTGCACTGAGATTTAGTGCGCACTGCGCACTGCCTTCTGTAGTGCGCACTGCCGGGGATAAGTGCTGTCCGAAATGGAACACTAACGTTT
>JBBPCW010000022.1:2025264-2044476 GCA_037974425.1 Phenacogrammus interruptus | reverse complement strand
TAGGTATTAGTGCTGGGCCGTTAACATAATTTTTTTAACGCCGTTAATCGCATGGAATCTTCGCGATAACGGCGTTAACGGCGATAATTAAAACCCCTCCGCAGCCCTCCGCAACCTGCAATATATATATATATATATATATAAAATATATATACAATTTTTAAGGAACCAATCATTTTCAGCAGACTGCACAGTAGTGATAAATGAGACAGGCAGAAACGCCCAGGTGTGGCAATGGAACTCAACTCATAAAATCAATGGTTGATTTTTATGAAACCAGGTCAGAGCAGAAAAGGAGAGATAAGCAAATCAAACCTCAGTATCTGATTGAAGAAAGGCTTTAGTACTGCAGCGTTATCCGGGTGTTGTGAAAGCCTCAGGCTAGATTGGGATAAAATATTCACTTACTAAGACTGGGACAGTCGGTTTAGATACTCTGGAACCGAGTGAAACACGGTCCTATTCAATACTGCTGCTGGGCCAGTGGGAGGTCCATTGTCCAAACATGACACAACATTGAGGAACCTTCAGTAGAAGCAGATCCAGATATACGCCTTTTTTTTTTTAACTTTGGGCAGCTCAAACACAGAATCAATACAATTCAATACAGAATCTGTCATTGGACAAAAACAGCAGACTGCTTCTTTAGAATAAGGCCTTCTGTCTATCTAATATATTAAGCAATGATAATATGTGCCCTTACAAGACACAAACATGGTCCTCAAAGTCCAGTTATGTCCCTTAAATTAGCTTAAAAGTATATTATATTCACTTTCTAAAGAAAATAAGCATATTATTACATTTTCATAACTTAAATTTATAAAATAAAACTTACAACCTATAATTGCCTCAGAATACTGTTGATTTTGTTCCCCAAAATCAGACACGTTGTACACTATTGGTCCAGATATTTTACTGAAAGTGCACAAATTAATTGTAGTGGCTTTTGAAGGAACTCGTTACTCCTTAAAATGATCCACATAAAACAAATGCTGGTATTTCACAGATATTTGATGCCAAATAATCCCCCGGGACAGCAAAAGCCTTATGGTAAAAATATGGCAAAATTTTGTGACTTTATGGGAATCCTCTATGGGAATATTTACACAGGATCAGTATTTTTAGAAGAATGAGATTATAAACTATTATACTATCATGACTATTCCACCAGCATGCTAGCCCAGAAGAATGGACTATAATATAAGGTGATGCTTCTCACATTAAAAGGCCTGAGGAATTCAAAACAACAACAGAAAGCTTATATCAAAGCCTGTGAATCTTCAGGCACCAGTAAACCGCAATTACAGTCTCTTTTTAATTACAGAATTAGAGTCAACTCAGGTGTGCAGCAGCTCAATAAAAAAGGTTTAAGCCTGTATTTCTGCAGCATAGAGAAATCTGACCATATCCGAGGAGAAAATCCCAACTAACAAACTATTAACACCTTCATACCACCAACAATGTTTTTAACCATCCAAGAAATATCATGATTTCAAGTTGGCTCTATCTACACTATATCAATAAAAGTCTTGGGACACCTAACCATTACACCAACAGGGACGCTCCATTCAACTACACAAACTTTATTATGGAGTCGGTCCCCCTTTGCAGCCATAACAGCTTCCACTCTTATTGGAAGGCTTTTCCAAAGATTTTGTAGATTCTGTGGGAATGTGTGTCCACATTGATGGTGTGTCCAGTCGTTGATGTTGGACGGGAAGGCCTGGCTCGCAATCTCCATCCGAGAGGTGTTGGATGGGGTTGAGGTCAGGGCTCTGTATGGAGCCAGTCAAGTATTACACACCAAACTCATCCAACCATGTCTTTATGGAGCTCGCTTTGTGCACTGGGGTACAGACATGCAGTCAAAAAGTTATTCCCCAAACTGTGTCCACAAAGTTGAAAGCATGGCGTTGTCTAGAATGTCTTTGTCTGACGAAGCATTAACATTAAGCCCCTCACTGGAAGTAAGGGACAACATGAATTCAGCGATTAAGAGGATTGTCCCAATACTTTTGTCCATATTGTGTATCTCTAGAGAGTTCAACAAAGACGTTAACACCAGTGGTGGTAACAGCACTGACGCTGGGAAAGATAGGCTAAATGTTTATTACTCAGTACTAATGCCAAAGTCTGGAAAGCCGTATAGTTTTAAAACACAACTGGTGTTTTAACTTCATAATAGTGATAATAAATACGTTTCTTCAATGCTGGTCCAGTAAATCACTGCTGACTCTCTGTTAAGTCATCCAAACTTTTAGGCTTGTTTGAATTACCTTTAGCCAAATGCTTAACCATTATGGCTTCTTCTTCACAACGAAGAAAAAAACAACGGAAAGTTAATTAAAGCATAATCGACACGGTTTAGAAGCTGAAAGCGTGTTGTGAGCGACATAATCTCACTTTCAGTAAGATTTTAAAGATTAGCAGTTAGCTATTAAAGCAGACAGGTAACTAGATGAGTAAATAGAGGAGATTAACGTGATTTAGCAGCCTTTTAATTTACAAACCTCTGCTGTGCGTTGAGATGGATGTTTTTTCAGTGCTTGCTTGAATAGTGAATCCATGGAAAAAGGCAGATGTTACCGTCAGAAAAGAGAAAAGAGCCAGATGTTGGTCCTCACTCAGCTCTCCTGCTGCAGCTGCATTAAAACCAGATTTTCTGTTGGCTAATCAGTGCTTTAGCTCTTTAGCTAATTTTTTAAGTACTTGTTTTACTTGTACAACGAGATTACAGCACTTAGTCGAAAGCCAGATAAAGGTATTTCTTCTTTAGACTCTCGATACGCCATCCTAAGCCCGGGTTAAAACAATTTACACTTAGTTCTTCGTCTAAACTGAACTAGCTTAAAACTCGGACTGGCTCCTTCCCAGGCTCTCTACTGCAGTAACGCTAACCTCCACTAGATGTCTGGTTTAGATTTGAGCACTTCTCCCATTTCTTTGCTCAAACAGTGCATTATAGAAGACAAGTGTTTCTTAAAAACACAATTTTGCTAAATCATTCAGATTGCATCAACACTGGCCAAAAAAACGAATTCTGGTGACATTAAAGGCAGTCTCATTCAGAGTTTAGAATGGAGGTTAATGGAACCAGAAATCCAAAAGCTGAACTAAGTCAAAATTATTAGAAATGTTTATTAATTCAATGTTTGATTAAAAAAACCTATCTTTAAACATAAAGGCATGGCAACACAGAGCATAATAGTACCAAAATACTCTTTTTTCCAGATTTGATGCTATTACACCATTATTAATACTGTATAGGGAAAAAAAACTGTATTTTTAAATGTTGGTTTCATCATCACCACTGTAAAGAGTTTTCTTTCCAAGTAAACTCCCATTGCTCCTCAAAGAAAGATTTTTGCTAAATAGATTTGACAACAGTTCTAATAACATAGGCAGTCCTGTTAAACCCCAGTTAGTCTTATAAGAAATGGTTATGAATACACTCCTTGATGCGTGAGGCTTTGTTTCTTTACCCTTTGGCAACACATGGTAAATAGTACCCAAAAAAATGTTTCCAGATGTTTTATTTAAGAAATGGTTATGAATATACTACTTGATGCCTGATGCAAGGCAAAATATTACCCAAACACTTTACAGATTTAGTACTAGTACACAATCATTAACAAAACATAGAAACAAATAAGAATTTGTGCAGCCAATCACTTAAGATGGTAAATAAAAGGGTGTTTCGAGAAAAAAAAAAAAAGAAGCTGGTTCCCACCATCACCACTGTCAAGAAACCAGTCAGTAAAGAACACAACTGGTCCCAGTAGCTCCCAGTATAAAACTCCCATAATGTTCTTTAAACAATGTTTCTGACTAACATGTTTTAGACATGTTGGGATCAGCCCAAAACACAGAAACCAGATGAAGGTGGCTTTACAAGGTAAAAAAATAAAAAACCACTCATGTAAATGTCGACCATTGACATTTATTGCACAATCTTCCCATAAAATTGGGAATGAATAAAAGGGAGAAAGTCACAATTGAAAGATATGTACAAATACACAGTCAAAAAAAACTACAATATATACAATTTACATGAACCAACACATGCTGTACTAAATAATTTAACTGTGATCATGTATAAAGAAAATTAGATACAAATACACTTGGAGAAGAAGACAAACATGTAAGGATTATCCAAAAAATGAAACAAGTTGCATGTTTTCCTGCAGAAGCCTAGCATCTCATTCACTAGATTTGTTTACCAGCAAAATTAACTCTGCGAAGCCTCTGTTCTGTTCATGCCACATTGTCCATTAAGACTCGGATGCACGACTTTTCCCCAAGACAATAAAATCAGATACAACAGGTGATTTAAAAAAAAAAAAAAAAAAAGGACATTTGTTCGATACCTTTGTTCATTTGTGGGTGTTTTTTGGAGGGCTGTTTAAGCTCAGTTTGATTGACAGATCTGTTTTCCACTCAATCATTCCCATACACATTTGCATTTCAGCAGTTTACACAGTATGGTGGCCTTTTCGCTAAGGTTTAAACTCGTGCCGCAATGCAAACGTCCCCTTTTTAGCACAGCCCAGCATCCCGTGCTCCTAATCTTGGATTGCTGAGCAAAAAAATAAAAAGTCATCTTTCCCTTTAAATACACCCTAGTCGGTTAAATCTATAATCTATGCAAATCACCCAAGATTATTTGTTTGAGGTAGCGCTGTGCCAATGGGACAGTGATGGCAGAAACATGTTTCTCCCTCACGTTCACAATATGCCATAAATTATAAAAGTGGGATTAGTATGGTGTAAACAAAGACAATATTTCTTTTAAAAAAAAAGAAAGAAAGAAAAAAGTATTTTATTTCGAAAAAGACATACATTAAAGAAAAATAAAATACAACTAATTTCTCAGTCTTGGCTTCATACAGATGCTGCGCTGATGTGAATTTCCACCTTCAGACCCTGAAAAAGAAAAAGAAAAAAGCCACTTGCATGTCCTCTTTGGGTTCCTTGTTCATCCTGGGTGAAGTGATGAGAAACATAAGAGCTGTATATAAAAATACAGCCTGCTGTCCTTAAAACAAAAATAAAATTAAGTCACATTCTTCCCAGACCATTGCTTGTAGGAGTTCTGGGTGATCCGATACAGCCTCTGAAGCTTCGGTTTATGAAGAAGCTCTGGTGCCTCCTCCTGGTAGGAGTGTGTCCTGCAGCATATTGCTGAGGCAGGACGCACTTAAGCCGTTGCTAAGGACCAGCACTGGCTGCGAACCCCAAAGAGTCTCTGATACTTCAGGGTGCTCCAGCCATGGGACAGTCCAGGCCCTTTAAACTTGGACCCTATAGTCCCCGCCGGCAGAGCAGTGAATAAGTGTCTGTATCATCCCTAATGTCGCCTAAAGCAGGATCTGGGCCACATACGGCGAGTGCGTGCTCGCGATGGCAGCCAACAGCGGAAGGTCACTGGACTCAATCCTGCAGGTGCAGAAAGAGGTGAAAAAAACATTTTAATTTTTTTATTTTTGGGGGGGAAAAAAGCAAAAGTTTCAGCAGAACCGGTGTATATTTATTTATGCAGTATGTGTCACACATCTTTCAATTGAGTAAATATACAAATCTCTTTAGGCTTTACTAGAGCATGACCCATACTAACAGTTTCAATACCCACAACTGGTGCTGCTTAATTTGAATCGTCAAACCAATGGGAATGTGAACTGAAGCCATTCACACACTAACACTATTTTTTCAGGACCTTGCTTTGTCTCTAAGCTCTTGAGTTTATTGACCTAAAATGCTTCTCATCAAGTGTATTTTCATGTGTTTGCTGATACTTGGCAGAAAACAGCTAACATTTTCCTGTAATCAACTATTTGCCCAAACTTAAATGGTAAATAACTGACCATTCCAAAACCCAATATTATTAATGAATTCAAAAATAAACTCTTATTATTAATGAATGAATTAATGAACATAAACTCTTATTAATGGATTCAAAACAAGGGGGACATTCACCCAGTCCACAAATTCTAGGGAGATTACAAACATACCTAACATTATGAACTGGTAGTATGGGATTTTACTGCCTTGATTGATTGATTGATTGATTGATTGATTGATTGATTGATTGATTGATTGATTGATTGATTGATTGATTGATTGATTGTGCAGTTCTAAAGAGTGAATTATTACAAAGTCACTCTTTAGAACTGCACATGCATGCAGGTCATACATTGATGCTTAGCAACTGTTCTGTCAACAATACTGCCAAATGACTAATAATCTCATAATGCACAGTTCATTTAGGTAGAATTTAGGCCCAGTCGTGCTACACTGGGGGAAATATGGAGAAGAAAACATCCACTATGCTTTCCACGCAGCCTTGACCAACCATTCAGTTTCTTTAAACCAAGGTAAATTTTAAAAAAAACTCCAGGAAAGTGGTGCAATCTTATGACCTAGAGCAGCTACAAAAAAACGAGTATTTCATATTTTTAACGCATTTTTTTGGCGTCAGCGATTACAACAACCTTTAAGCAGTTATTTTTTGACTGTAATCAATGTTCTGTAGCTGCTTTAGTCTTAAAAAAGTCTCACACTGCATTGTCATACTTCCTAAAGATTTGAAAATAGATTTTAACAAAATGCTTCCCTAACATTTCTCAGTGGTAGACCATCCGTAATGGGTGGATTTTCTTCACCTCCTCACATTTCTCAATGTAGTACATGAAACCAATCAAAAACAACTGCTCAACAAAAGTGTGGGACATTTCATTTTGTTTGGTAGTGATTTTTTTTCAAGTCAAAGAAAGGAGTTCTCACCCTAGAACCATGCTGAGTTCTTTGACATGCACCCTGGTCTGTCCTTTCAAATACTCAGCGAGCATTTTACTCTTGAAGTAGAGCTCCTGTAGACGGTCCTCTAGATGCATTATGCACTGAAAACAAAGAGAGAGCATAGAATAATGGTTATGTACATCTAATGAGTCACACACGTAAGAATGAAAAGTAAAGGGCATAAGGTGTGGTGCGTTGTCTAAGTGTAAAAGGAGTACATGTGGTACAAGGCGACGAGTTCGTCCAACTTTAATCTTAATCTTTTAAGAGGAATACAGTAAAATAAAGAGTCCCGCATAGTCATTCGAACACACCACAGCACACAGCGTGAAATTCTCTCTCTGTATTTAAACACTTTAACACAAGTGAAGTCCGGGAGCAGTGTGTGGGGACAGTACCTTGCTCAAGGGTACCTTAGTGGTGCCAGTATCAGTCCTGGGATTTGACCCTACGACCTTCTGATCACAGGGACAACTCTCTAACCACTAGATCACCAAGAACTCATTGAAGTACAAAGCAATTGTTTGACCTAACAACAATAACGTGACTTGCAAAGGATGACCACTTGTGTCTATTAGCAGTAGGTCAATGTAAATGAAATGAACCAAGAGGCAAAGCGATGCTATAAAGAGAGGGCACTCACAAAGTTAGGGGAAAGGTTGAGACGGTACAGCTGGTTGGTGGACTGCAGCAGGTTGGACACAAGATTGGACACAAGCACTTCTTTGCCCAGCTTGTTTTCTGTGGCTCGCCTCTGACTGCTAGCCACCTGTACCGTCCACCTGTCCGTATCTGCAATAATGCAGATGGCCTCTGCAATTGGCTCATCCAACACAGGATGCTGCAGGTCATGGAGAGAGAAAGGAGTATTAAGCATCAACATTTACGAAACATTATGCTGCCTTACCACTATAGAATAAAAGGATTTAAATATTAAACCAACATAGTGTTCATATACATATGACATCAATCCATGTGGTCACATATGTGTTGATCCCACAGACTCAGAATTCATTGTATTGTTTTATGCAAGTTTAGATTCATACCTGGACAGCATGAGACAAATCAGACACGAGGTTCTGCCTCAACTTGTCATCACTGGGGATTCCTTGTAGAACAAAGTCAGGGACATAAGTGGGACAGTATCCTCCAAACAATGACCTCCCAAAGTTGGCGATACTCGGTTTTGAGTAATTTTCCACCAGCTTAGCTCTGCAAAGAAAAGTTCTGGTTTCTCAGACCCAGATTAATCTTAATTCTAGATTTTAAAGCAGGTGTGTCAAACTCCGGTCCTGCAGGGCTGGTGTCCAGCACAGTTTGATGGTACTCCTCCTCAAACACATTCACTAAACCTGACAATTAACTGGTGAACCAAGTGTTTCTGAGCAGGAAAATCACCAAAACATGCTGGACCCTGGCCCTCCAGGAATGCTCCACATCCTTGCTTTAAATGACTTGCATGGTAAAACACCACTGACATTACAATATGGTTTAGTCCACAAAAACACTTAGTCCACACAAAATATTTACTTACCCAGGGAAGGGCACCTCCAGCTCATCTTGCCAGTCAGCTTGCTCCTCACTATAGAACTGGCCGTCTTGCTCTTGCCGGGGAAGCTCCTGCCCTGCATCCTCGCTTTCGCTGTCTCCCAGAGCACTGTCAGAGCTCTCATTTCGTGGTATCTCCCAGTCATTCAAAGGAGGCACCTTCTTTTGGTCCCCCACTTCCCTTTGAGGTGGCACAATCAGTGAAATCCCCAAGCCTTTGTCCTGCTCAGCAGAACAGCAGGTCGTACAGCAGCCTGTGGAAATGTTGCTACACGTACACTGCTTCCCCACCCTCTCTTCACAGACCTGTTCATGTGTCCCAACCAGTGAGTCCAACCGAGACCCTTGTGGATCTTGGCTAAGTTTGTCCAGGTCACTTCCTGTCGTCTCAGGCGGCAAGTCAGAGATGTCATCAATAGTCCTCGTTTCCACAGGGTTATCATCACTAAAATACTCATCAAAAAGGTCCATACACTCCTCTTGGGCCCTAGAGGTAATGTGAGGAATATCACTAGCAATGCGTGCCAAAGGTCTGGCTTCCTTGCTCTCGTTGGTCTTGATTTGGTCCGCTGACAGAGGCTTGGGTAGCAGGACTTTGACATTGCCCTGCTGCACACTGCTACACGACTGTTTTTCCTTATGGTGTATTCTGTGCTTCTTGAACTCCTCCTCCACCTTCCCTTGCCTGCTCTCCATATCAGATTCAGGAGACATGGAGTCGCCAATGAGGAAAGTGACTTTGCCGGCAGGTTCCTCTTCCTCATCCAACAGAAAAGAGGTCGGAGCCAAGCTTTTGTCAGGTGGCTTCTTCTCTAGTGGGATCCCTGGTGACCGAATTAGGCCACCAATAGACAGGCCACCGACATCTTGGTCAGACTCGCAGTTCTCTGGCTGTGCTTGGATGTCCAGGAGGGGCCCACTCTCCCTAGGAGAGGTGGAACCCACCTTCACCACAGTCTCCAGCCGTGCTTCAGTCAGCAGGCTTCCTACCTCCCGGCAGGTTGGGCCATCACTGTGATCCTCTGCCTTGATGACCGGAATAACATGCAGCAGTTGCTGATTGCGCAGCTGGTCCTCTGAAGCTCCAGGGCCCATTTCTGTGTCTGTGTAGCTGCTGCTCTGCAGGCTGTTGCTGTCCGAAGGATAGCAGTCCTCCGCTTCAGCGCCCTGGGACAGGTAGTCATGATTTGGCTTGTGCACAGTGACCAGCACGTAGTCTGATTCCTCCACCTCACCACGCCGTAATGAGGTGGTGATGAGCGAGCCAGGCATGACGATAGCCTCATCTTCAGCACTCTCTAAAAGGTGGGTCTCAAGCAGCTCAGAGCACCGGATGAAATAGGTAAGTATGTAGAGGAGTCTTTGCACCAGTTCTTGCCGCTTACCCACCACTACTGTGCGTGACAGACGTACAGGTGAACCAATCGCACCATAAAGGTCACCTTCAGTGAGAAAAACACAAATAAATATGAGTGATAACAGTAACCAAATGTATGGTGTTCAAAAACACTTTTAAACTATAGGTACAACCATGATGAGACAAAGCACTGTATTTGTCCCTCAGGAGCTGGCAGGTAATTTTACAATGATGAAACATTTCTCTCAGCCTGCCACTAGATGGCATGAGGACAATTCCTTCTTATTTACTCACCAAGCTGAGCCCAAAGAGGGTTGTAGGGATGAGTCTTAGCTAGCATGTCCACACTCTGAGAAGAATGCTTCTCCAGGAATATCTTAATGGGTGGCTGGCCATTAGGCATGACTGTAGGTACCCAGGCCAGATGGTTGGTGAGGACAGCTGTGAGAAGAGCTGGAAGAAACCTAGAGAGGATTCATAGGTAAAAAAAAAAAAAAAAAAAACCTCATTACATTAAATGTTTACAAAGTCTAATGTATTCACTTTCTTTGTTTTAATCATCCTCATAGCTCCATGTTATTATAACAAATAAAAGCTGGAATCTTCTAAAACATGTAGACTTTGCATCACAAATAGAGCAGATAATGCTTCTTCTGAAATACTGAACAGCTACTCAACTGGTTCTTGGAGGCCTGCTCCATGAGTAAAGCAAGCTCACGCATGAAGTGACCACAGAGCTGGTTCTTCTCAGGGGCACCAGACATCATGGTGAGCCAGACAGGCTCAGTCACACGGGGCATGGTGTACAGGTTGCAGATGGTTGTCCTGCACAGACACAAACAGCCAAGCCTTTGTTAGCAGCTGAAACAAAGAAGGCTACAGTTCTCCAGGGTTGCCCCCAGCTGGGGAAGACCTTTGGAGCATACTGAGTGTCTGGAAGCTCAATGTCGCCTCTGGGGCTGGGCAGCTGTCCAGAGCTCAACACTGTGAACTGAACTAATGGCACAGAATCAGGAAAAATGGCCACTACCTGAAGAAAGTGGTCTTTGTGAACCTGCACATGCACAAGTTGGCTTGCTCAAGGTGGCTTATCATGCAGACACCACCATCTAGTTCTTTCACCAACTGTCTTCGGTCACATAGACTAGTGTGTCTATGCCTTATTAAAGGCCGCAACAAAACTTTCATAAGTTAAAGTCAATGCTGAGATGCTTCTGTCTGGGAACAAAGAAGAAAGGCTGCTGCATGGTACCCATTTGGGGATCTGGGGCAATAAAAAGACAACCCATGTTTTACACATTTTGGTGTAAACATGGATAAGGACCTTAGTTTCAATGATCAAACTAAACCTAGAACAAACTCATCCCAAGAACGTTGCTAATGTTACAGATTTTGCATCAAAGAAAGATTTACTAAATCTATTTATATCATTTCATTGCTTACAATATCTTGTGCAATATTACTAATTCAGTCAATTCAGTTACTTTTTCATTACTTAATATTACTACTGATTCTCAAATAAGTGCAATATCCTTCTTTAAACTACAGATTTTTAATTTAGATATTATTTTGACCTTGTATTTTATATTGTTCTTGTCTCTGTGTCTTTGCAGTCTTTACATGAGCAATTTCCTCCAGGATAAATAAAGTTTTCTGATTATTTATATAGGGTTGACTACTGATCTTGTCATTTGTCGACCCAAAAAGTCCTTTAGACAGCTACATCACATTACTTAAACCGCCTTCAAAATGATTGAGTAATACTTTAAATTCAGTTTGTTTCTAATTTGCAATGTTTATAGATCACCCAATGGTTTTGTCACTACATAAATGTAATGTTAATCTCTGTAATAATAAACAACCATAGCTGAAAACTGCCTCCAGTGCATTCCATTAATCAATTGGCTCTACTTACATCTTTGTAATACTTTGTAATACTTGCATCCCATTATTCATTCATTAATGTAAATGAATGAATAACGGGACCAAAGTCAACTACAAACTCAGCATTTTACTATCTACCACTATCACTTGGGGCAGCTGGGTGGCCTAGTGGTTAGGGCATTCGCCCTGTGATCAGAAAGTCCAGGTTCGATTCCCAAGACTGCTAGGCACCTCTGAGGTACCCTGAGCAAGGTACCGTCCCACACACTGTTCCCCGGGCGCCATGTTCCTGCTGCTCCCTGCTTCACTTGGTGAATGGGTTAAATGCAGAGGGTGAATTGTGTGCCGTGTTTGTTCACGTATGACAAATGGTCACTTTTACTTCTGTAAGAGACGAGGTCTAATGCAACGTTCCAATTAAAAAACTGTTCACTAGCAGCAGAATCTATTGTTTCTGTAAAAGTAAAAAAAAAAATAGCTGAACATGTTAACTCAACGTTAAGTTTACGATATAATTATCTATTACACTTTTATGTGTTTAATGTAACATTAAATGTAACATTTTATACATCATCATCACGCTTCATGGTGCTAAATGCTTTTAAGTCTCTGTAAAGCACTTTGAAGATTTAAATTAGGCTCTGTGCTATAAAAAATTTACATTAATTAAATTAGGTAAAGCATTTTAAGCATTTTTACACCAATAATAAATGCTCCATATAAAGTCTAACCTTCTAAACAAACAGCATAGTTTTAAGTCCAGTTATGTGTAACCTGGAAAATGTTGACCATTATAAAAGAAGAGAAACTAATGTGGTTCAAGAGCTGGTTATTTTTTTTATATAGATGTGCAATAGATGATTTGCAGTAGTGGAAGCTTCAGTCAAAATGCTTAAGTGTACAGTTCACCATATATAAGATCACTGAAAAAAAGAAAAACAATCCCTTCCCATAACACTACAGTTCTAAGTACTCAAGTTAGTTCGTAGTGGTCTATAAAAAGCGGTGGTCTGCTTCTGTTTCTGGACAGGACAGATTTGGCCTGGCTAGCAGACAAGTCTCATAATCCTTCAGCAGTGCATGATTGAATGAATGTTAAGGAGAAATGTGACGGCGGTTAGATAACATTTATTGAATACTTTCTGCACCATGCACATGTAGACAAAAATTATAAATTGCATTTTTTTTTTAAATAAAATGCAAGAGACTTTCAACTCTACAACTCTACAGAAGCTCTAAAACTAATTGCAACTGTGCCAAAAAGGCCGAGTGTCTAGTGTATATCCTTTAACACCTGGACAGGAATGGGCAAGTAACCAGAGGTTACTCACTGACAGATGTGGGTGTCTGATAACCACCAGGTGCAACAGCATTTTTCCAGCTTGTTCTATGAGCCACCACTTTCCTCACCCTAGCCCTGGCTGCAAGCGTGAAGCTCATGGGTTTACACTGAGCCAGGCAAGAGGTGAGAGGTTACAAATATTTGTTCGTTCCTCCTGATGGTCTCTGGCATATTATTTACTATTCTGGTCCTGCCAAACACTGTCTGTGGGAGATTGGGTTGCTGTAGCAGTGGGGTCAGGTGGCAGTGGCAGCAGGACAAGGGAGGCACATGACTGCGGATTTGAGAGGCCTAATAGGTGGTGAGGTGGGGAGCCATGAGATCCAGCACCACAGCCTGAACTAACACTCAATGCTTCTCTCTAGGTGTGGAACTTCTGTCTTTTTCAGCTGACAATGATAAGCATTCACATGGTATGAAGGAACAGTCCAGGTATTCCAGTTCATTTTCAATAGAACATGATTTCTCCCTTAAACCCCCACCTCATTTGGCCACTCTGGCAAGGCTAAGCTGGGTCCTATGGTTTTGCTGCTCAACAAACCTCAAAGGTCAGATGGCTTATTGCAAAGCCACTTCATCTAACCGTTATTATTACACCCTCCTCATCAGCCAGGTGAAAGGTTAAGCTCCTCTCATCTGCGTACTTGACTATGCAGCAAGTATGCAGCTCTAGGAGAATGGCTAGATCAGCGCGGAGTTACATAGTGGGTCGTTTCTATTCTTGAGTTTGGCTCGGCACCGCGCTCTATTACAGGGAAACGGTGCCCTCTGATTACTGTCCAGCTCACATCACATGAGTGGATTAGGAGTTCATTAAAACTATCAACAAAAACACCTTGTGATCCGCCCCCTTTTAACAGATCAACTAAATCCACCAAGCACACGCTGACATCTAAGGCAAAAGTCACAGCGCGTATTCACTTTTCATACTTTTGTCCGAAAACAGTAACTCCCTGCTTATCGTTACCCCTGTATAGACTGTACTGTAATTCATGCATGTGCATGTTCTTTGGTATGCACTGTTTTCTTTGGCTTTAAAAGGCAACTACAGTAATACATTCATGTTATAATACAGGGCTTTAAGAACAAAAAAATGAAAGCCACAAGAACACTCATAACGCTCCACAGGGGAAATTCTGGACCGCAGCTGTGTCAAAGGGCAGCAGCTAATCAGCAACAAGGAGAAATATACAGTGTTCTTGGATTGGCTACTGTCAAACCTCCTGTCTCTGAGCACAGCGTTATTTCACCATCCCAAGACGCGCTTTCTTTGCTCTTTCTTTCTCTGGACAGTGCCAAAAATATATATATTTATATTTTAGAAGGAAATGTAGCTGAATTTACAATAATATATATATTACAAAATCAGTAGATTATATTTTTCTTAATAATTTAGCACCAAAATGCACAACAATTTATCCACGGACATGAGCTGAGAGAAAAGCTGTGATGTCCGGGCCTCCATATTTGTTGAAACCCCCGTGCTAACGTGGAATCTGCAAACAATTATTAGTTCTCAAAAACAAATCTGCGATGGACTGATACAGTGACTGCTAATTCTTGTTAAAGTGGGATTTTACTGTACACTCGTTCTCCATGTCACTACGTATGTAGGTCTTTGCACAAAATCCTGAGCTGTAGGTTTACCTGAATTCGTTGAGGCCATCCACTATGCGACTGTGAGCCAAGACCCTCTGACTAACATCAGCCGACCGTCGGCTCATCTTCATTGCCTGGAGAAAAAAAATATTTAAACAAAATTATAAAAACACACTGGTCATGTGTGTCAGGCACTCATTGTCCATGAACATCCTATTCAACAAACTCAATTTAAGTTATTTATTCAAACAAAACTGTACTTGTTACCATACCATATCTAACCTGTTAGGATTATCATGCCTTTATACATCACTAGTAACCAGCACATTGCACTTTATAGACTATTCTGGCCATTTGCACACTTCATAAATGTTTGTTTACATTTAAATATATTTTTCCTACATATTTTTTCACTTTATTCTAGCCTTTAATTTCCTCCTTAATTTGTTGCAACTATATTGCACAACCTCATAGATGTTTCAGGGACAAGTTTCAGTACTTGTTATACCGATGACTGTTTATGTGACAAAAAAATACTGAAACCAATGAAACTAATTAAACTAGATATCTTTAACCAACTTTAAGGTTATACATTTGTTAAGTCTGTGGTTCGATTTAGTTTTAGCCAGTGGTGTGAACATTGGATGTGTCGTAGGCTCATGTTTTAGATGCACAGCTTCTATGAAACTACAGAATAATCAGGTCAGTGTGTTATACCTGTTCAATGGCACTTTTGAGTTTGTTCATGTGGCTCTCAAAGAGAGGAAAATGGGAGAAGAAAAAGTCCTGGAATTTGCTGTTTTCTTCTTCGTTGGATGACAAGAGGAAGATGACACCTATTGCTATCTTTTTCTTCCTTGCAACACCAAGGTTTGGCCCACCGTTCTCATCAGACATGTTAAAACTTTCCTCCACTGACCTGCAACACACAGTGGCACAAAATCAGAACTCTCAAGTCTCAGTCCATTTCTGTCCATTACGAAATTACAGCCTGTCTGTTCCTAGTCAGGTCACGTGGGTCCCAATGTTTATCATTTTCCCAGCTGCTCCTTCGAAAGGCTCTCCCATAGGATTTTCTCACATGTTTGGGAGTGTCTGCTTCAGCGCTAAAAATCAAAAGTGAGATGGCAGTGTTCCTTAGTGCATGTTCCATTTAAAGGCAAATAGCTGGACAGGCAAAGAATTCATTCTTGACCTTGAAGCAGGGGTGGGTGGTGCCCAGAAGAACACCACGAGTTTCTAAACTCCAGTGTTCCACAACTGGAGGTTGATGCCTCTACCTCAAAACAGTGTGAAAAGGCTAGCCAGAATTTTTTATACATATTTACCAATAAAAATGGTATTTTGATAAACTCAGGCCAGCGGAAAAGCTAGAAATTGATTCTCTAACAAAATTAATTGTTCAACTATCAAATGTTTGCTTAACACAGATTTTTTTTTTATTAATATTGGAAAAAAGTCGCCGTAGAGAGCTGTAGGACCGTATTTATGTGACTCATCTAAAAAGAAACAAAAGCTAAGGTTTCAAAATGAGCCCAGTATACATTAGTATTGGTGCTAGCAGATCCACTATTAGTATCAGGAAACTAAGCCTGGAACTGGGCCATCTCTACTGAACAAGGAAGGTAAACAGCACAACTGATTTTGTTATTGTTTTAGTTTCCTGGCAACAAAACAGACATGACTTACTCTCCATGTGCATGTAAATGGTTGCTCTCTTTACAAAGACAAAAGACATGGACAAACGAAGACAAAAGTCTCTTGAGAAGTAGTGATGGTGAAGGAAACCCTGCGCATGGACACGTCTTTGAAGGTGTAAATATAGTGTGTGGCTTTCCTACCATCGGGGAAACACTCCATTCTCCAAGCTTGTGGTCTGGCTACGTAACCAGCGTCGCTGATAGCTACTGGCACAACTGCTGGTGAGGGAAGAGCCTGGAGATGGGAACGGTGTGATCAGCAGACTGCTCAGAGACGCTGTGGAGAGGGAGGGGGAGGGTCAGTAAGTTCACTCATTGAGAACAGTGGAAACACTCATAGCTCACGTCCGCCCTGAATGAGCTCAACTCCCCACAGCCCTGACACAAACACAGTTTTTTTTTTATTAAGGTTTGTTCATCTCTGACAGGAAATGAGGCCTCCTCTGGGTTTATGGTCGTTTGCATTAAGTTGAAGATTACCGCGCTTGCCTAAAGACATTTGCTGGAACGCACCTCAGACAGGCTAAAATTCTAAATATGTTTTATTGATGGTATGAGTTATAGAGATGACACAGTGTCCAAGATTTCCATTTCTGTTTCTCATGATCCATTTGCATTACTGACTCACGGGCTTAGAGATTCAACAGCCAAACCAGTCCTGAATTAGTTCCCATCATTCACTAGTATCAACGGGCAGCATGTGGAGCTGCTATGTATAATCGTTTGCATGTGATGCTGCATAGCGTTTCACAGAAAGGGGGATTCCAGGCATGCCCTTAATTCTATGGCCTAGCTTTCCACTGCACAAGCTTTTACCATGTGTTTCTACAAGCTCTACATTACCTGTGCAATATTACTTTTCTTATGTATAATACCGACCTGCTAACATTGCACAGTTGTATACAGAACATTAGCGTTTCCCTTTGGGTTTTTTTTTTTTTAAAAACATGACCGATGTAATCGGTTTCATTACGCTGCTTTGTGTCTTTGTTGAGGTGCAAATCTAAAATCTTGTTGGCCTGCTCAGAGACTGCAGAGTACAATTAGCTAGAACAAAACGTAAATAGTGCAACAATCTATCTATGCATTCAGGAAACATTAGATGCCTAGATGTTTGGGTTATCGCTGATAATTGGTTTGTTCATATTTACACCAACGTGATCCTAATTGCAGGTCAAAAATAAATAATGCAAAATTACGCAAAACCAAAAATGTCGTTCCTGTTGCAATTTACACACAGCATGTCAGCGTATCGTTTTAAAACATCAGGACACTACTAAACCCAGAGGCTTATTGGTTTTCATTTCAGTCATATGACGACAACCCACACCCACATACCTGATCGAGCAATGCCGCTGTCTCTCTCGTCATACAGGCCTTGGCCAGGCATGTCCATTGGGTTACTGTGCCCTGCAAGAGTCAGAGAGCAGCAAGAGAGTCGTGAAAATACAGTAATGGAGCTCTGAAGAATGCCAGCACAGTGCATCAGCACCCACCACCTCTGCATCTCTGTGTAAAGAGTCAAACCATCCTCACTGATACATTACAGTGTTTCACCAAGGTGCCACCAATAATGCTCAGTAAACATGATGGTGCGTGAAAGATGTGCAGCATTGGAGAGTGTTTTTTAGTGTGTGGTGCTAAAAGCCAGTGTGAAGATGGACATGCACAAAAAAGTGTCAAAATGTAAAAACTTGAAAATAAAGGCAACAATAAATGTAAGTAAGGCTTTATGTGTCTGAATGAACTGATCTGTGATGGATTAAGAATATGACAATTGTACATATTCGTATTTGGGATGCACACTTCTGCATCACTGTCGGGCAGGATGGCATGTCAGTTAGCCAAGATTTAAGGACGCAGGCAGGAGGACTGTTTTTAAACTATTTATATCCCTGCCCCTGGCATCAACCGCCCAGACAAGGGCCACACATTGAGAGAGTGAGTGTACGAGAGAGCGAGAGAGAGAAAAAGAGAGGAGAGAGAGAGAGAGAGAGAGAGAGACAGAGAGAAAGAAAGCCATGCTTGAGATGACAGTGCTATTTCACACAAGTAATAAAACAAGCAAAGCAACTAAAATGGAAAGGACTACTTGGTGATGGTTTTGGAAGTTTGTGACTAGAGCCAAACGACGATGCTGTCCAAAACCTTGCATAAGTCACAAAAGAGCACCCACATGCTAGCTACACACACTCAATCAATGCTAGGGGTGGGCAATATAACAATATTATGCAATTTTATATTATAATTAAAAAGTAAAATACATGTCAACCCTTAAACAAAAACCAGTGTATAGTAACCGCAGTGACTATTTCTGTAAACTTTGAATTGTTTGTTTGTTTTTAAACAAGGACTGCTGGGGCTTGTCTCATAAAGCAGGATTTATTGCTTAGCAGAATAAATTCAAGGCAAGCTCAATCTTACCCTGATTTTTAGTCTCATAATCAAGGATCACTTTTTCCACAAGCTTTTTAATCTCCATGACCTGGCCAGCTCAAGTTTTGGATTTTGAATCAAAAGCAGGTCTTGGACCACAATAAAATAATTAAATGATGACATAACAAAAAGAATTGACTAATTAAACCTGAGAAGATTATGGTTATTGTGTAAGCTCCCCTTTGAGGCCAAAACAAGTTGACCTTGCTTCTTGAGACAGGCATTTAGACTTTGTCGCAAAGCTCAGAGGCAAATAACGTCAAGACATGCTGTGTAGCGTAAAAACATTGATACTTTTTGTGATATCGTCCACCCTTACAGCACACCCACACACACAGCGCCAACCTGAAAAGAAAGAGGCACTCTTGATGAGACGGAGCGGGCCCTGTTCAGAGAAGGCCCGGCGAGGGCTGCAGAGTTGAGAGAAACCTGCAGCAGCACAATGTCCATATAAAAGAGGAAGGGACGGGGCACAGGAGAGCGAGAGAGAGAGAGAGAGAGAGAGAGAGAGAGAGAGAGAGAGAGAGAGAGAGAGAGAGAGAGAGAGAGAG
>JBBPCW010000022.1:1971718-1981999 GCA_037974425.1 Phenacogrammus interruptus | reverse complement strand
AGAATCGCCAGCAAATGTAGGTCCGTCATTTCCGCTTAAGTGCAAAACATTAGTGTTCCATTTCGGACAGCACTTATCCCCGGCAGTGCGCAGTGCGCACTATGCACTAAATCTCAGTGCACTGACCATAGTGCGCGGTTTCGGACACAACAGAAGTAATACGGAATCACAGAGGGACCAACAAGCGCAAGTAAATCACAAACCTGGGTCATAGTGTGGTGCAATAGTGCCACCTACTGGCATAACACTTCTGCTGCCTTACATATACATGAAAATATAAGCAAGAGTGTGTTTACTGGTTAATACACTGCTGTTAATTTAAAATAAACAAAAACAAACCAAGCCTCATTCTTTAGAACTTTTTTTGCTTAACTTTGCTGCATCGTGATCTGTACCGAAATGTGACCCCAAAACCGAGGTACGTACCGGATCGTGACATCTGTGTACCATTACAACCCTAATATACACACTACAGGGTTCCATAACTTTGTGGGGCCTCAAAAATATGTGATACTTACCATAAGAGTAAGCACATGAAGGTAGTACAACGTATATTGCTGGTCTTTACAACATCGATCAAGCTGTATTTTTTAATGTGTGGAAGCATCTTGTTGGCCTGAGGGTCAGAGAAAAATATTTAGTTTGTCAATATTTTACTCCCAACAATAAGGAGGAAGATCTACGATGGAGTTTTCCAACACTGGTCCTGGAAGGAGTGCAAACTCAGTACTCTTCTCATTCTGGTCCCCCACTGGTGGAATGAGCTTCCAAAGCTGAACTGAGTAGTCACCTCTAGAAGACTCGTCTATTTAGAAAGTATCTCCTCTCCTCTGATGCACTATCTATCTTCTTGCCCTATTGCTGACATTAAGATTTTAGCACTTAGCACTCCTCTGGTTCTCACATTGTCCTGAAACTTAAAATTGTAAGTCACTTTGGATTAAAAGCATCTGCCAAATAAATACAATGGAATGAAAGCCCACTGCACCTTTTAATGCACCTTTTAATGCTCTTCCTGAACCCAAGGGAGCAAAGAAACCACTAATATTTGTTGTCGAGTCAAGTAGGTTATTTTCAAATCAAAGTCAGCTTTATTTTTAAGGGCAGTATGCCTCCGTGACCAAGGCTGGGGAACATTCTCATAGACCTTCCCTTTGACTTTTCTTTAATTTAATGGTTCTGTAAAGCAATTCCCGCTCCTAAAATGGAAACAAAAATCAACAAAAAAGGGGTCCAACCTCTGACACCTTGAAGATGATGTCAGGAGCTGTGACTTTGTTCTTCTTAGCAGCGTTTCTGACTATGACCTCTGCCTCTTCCACTCTCCCCTGAGAGATCAGCCATCGTGGAGACTCTGGAATGAACCTGTGGAACAGCAAGGTTTAGAATAAGACTTTGATGGCATTCTTTTAGTCTTGCATCTTGTGTGTGTCCTTTAAAACTAGTTTTTACATGACTCATGTGGTTCTGCACTTAACACTTTCTCAACAGTCGACAAAACAAAAAACAGTCCTTAAAAAAGTCAACAAAATAAAAATACCCTTCACCCAGAGAAAAAACTATGCACATGCTACCACCAACATGAGAGAAATTATCATGAATACCTGAATCTTAGAGGACTAGTGTCTAGTGCAGTTTGGTAGTTCTCCTTCTAATGCATAGTCTCTAAATCTAAACCTAGTAAATAACATTATTTAGATGAGTCAGCTGTGTTTGAGCAGTGAAATCACCAACAGCTTCTTTCATATTTTACCTAATCCACCCCAGGTTTAACATCAACTGAATCAGAGACAGATAAATCCCTAAACTATAGTGGTGTGTGCCTTCAGTAGGTCTCTGGCCACATTCAAACCTGGCATTAACATGTTTAGATTTTTTATACAATCAGCTGTAAATCGGGACCAGTGTGTCGTGCACAAACAACAGTTAAACTGCCTTTTGGAGCTGGTTAGAGATGCATATGGTCTCATAACATTTGTTGTGTGAACACATCCTATTTTACACCTGCAGAAAAGGGAAAGGTAGCTATGTAACTTGCTTCCTGGCAATTTGTGATCCAGTCACTCAAGATAGATGTTTTCACCAAATTTGAATTGAGTCTGTAATATAAATTTCTGATTACGACATTATTTTTTTAGTTCTGCCACTTACCACCATAATGGGATATAAACCAGTGTTA
The DNA here is from genome assembly GCA_037974425.1 of Phenacogrammus interruptus. Classification (NCBI taxonomy): domain Eukaryota; kingdom Metazoa; phylum Chordata; class Actinopteri; order Characiformes; family Alestidae; genus Phenacogrammus; species Phenacogrammus interruptus. The sequence goes on along the minus strand of JBBPCW010000022.1, from coordinate 1,979,820 downwards.
GCCCTGAAAGGACCCTGAGAAGAATTCGCCAGTCCCTGATTGCGAAGGCAATCCATGGCAACACCATGTATCCAACACAGTAATGCAGAAAGGCACCTAAAGTGGTGAAGAGAACTCGCATGGAGGTACTAAGCACTTCAGTACCTGTGAAAAGAATGAAAGGAGATAAGGGTTTTGCCAATGGTTGAGGTTTCTGTAACTCTATGTGAACATGTTGTAGAGTTATTATATAACTGAAAATATGTACACTGTCAAATAATTTCACCAACCAGATATATACATTCATTATCCATTTGATCAATTACAATTACAAAGTGTCGTCCATTTGTATCATCTGTTAGCCCCATTTACCCCACTCCTTAAATGTAAAGAGCTGGTGAGCTGTTTTTTATTGGTTGGAAGATAATTCTCAGCACAACAGTGACACTGATATGGTAATAATAATAATATCACCACTTGATTGGTTCTGTGATCGTGACCATTAATTAACTGGGGACCAAAAATGATGAGAACAAATGTTGTGAAGCAAAAGAGGAAATACGGAAGGCTGCTTACCGAGAACAAATGCTGTGATGTACAAGGACACCTGGAAGGCTCCCACAAAGAAATACAGGATACAGAAAACCAGCCAGGACTGAGAAAACGACTGTGCAAAAATGACGAGTGATTCTACAGCGAGGGATGCAAAAAGTACCTTCTTTCTCCCAAACCTTGAACAAAAAATATTGGATTAGCGGTGCTAATAGAATACGTCAGTTTTCCATGACTGTGTTCGCTGTAGCCTTTGAAAACTCTGTATGTTGCTTGACTTTCAAGATTCCTGAGTATGTTCACATCATTCAGTACTAATCAATAACCTTTATCTAATCACCTTCCTTTAAACGTCACTTCTCTTTTTTTACAGCAGATGGCGACATTTAAACATCAAAAGGCCTTTGGTAACATTGGCAGGGAGCACATTGTGGTTTCCATAACGACTAATAATTTGCATTTAAACTGTCAAAGAGACCATTAAAGTACAAGTGTTTTCTTTAGTGAATTCATTAGCATGCAAGTGTGTCAAATAAGTAGACATTACCTGTCAGAGAGCTGGCCTGAGGCAAGGGAGCCAAACAAGTAACCCATATATAATGTTGAGGAAGCAAATGGAACTCTCCACTCTCTTTCACACACCAAGTCCCACTACAGACAAAACACACAGTTCATTCACTCTAACTTTAAGATCACGTTGTTTATTCAGAAAACTACAGTTGTATGCCAAAGTTTGGGGACCCCTGGAAAAGTGATGGTTTGTGCGCATACTCTGCATATTTTACTAAGTTCATGTTTATTTGCAGAATTTAACATAATGTGGGAAATATCAATTATGGCACATTTTGTATTTATACTGTATTTATTTTTCTCACCCAGGATGTTAAATTAAGCAAAGAAACAGAAATTAATCTCTACAAATTTCCAAGTGTAAGTTTATTTATTTCCTGTGGAGGATATCTTAACTTATGTTCCATTAAAAAACAACAAAACTTGTCTTTTCTCTGGGTGTTGGGTTGAGATGGGGGTGGATGGTTGCTCATACATTTACATGTGATTGCATATATACTACATTCATTTAGGCTACTGGCCATTTTACTATTAATCACGTTTTAGTTAAAAGTAGTCTGCAGTTCCTTTTAATGCATGAGTCACAATAGTGGTGTTATTGTACCATTATGGCATTTTCTAGGGTGGGACAATACACATGTTGGTATTATATACTAAAAAAATGTATTTTTAATAAAAAAAAATCTCAGTATGTCACTGGTTCTGACCTTGCACAATGGTCTTTTTAGTGCTTTTTTGTCTTCTGCCCACCTGATCCAGGTCATAAACTACTTAAACTACATAAACAAGTTCTTCATGGGTTATATAACATGCAAAAGCCCTTTATAACTACCTAAAGTTAGCAGTATCCAGTTTAATCAATACCATTTTTTGCCTGCTGCACCTTACAGTGTGTAAATATTTATTATGAATAAAGCAGTAGATACACTTTATAATGTTGTTACATTTACATACAACACAGTGAATTATATTATTTTGATTCTACAGTGATTCTTATGTTCATATGAGTAAGTAGAAAGTAACATTCTATGCAACAATTGATGGTGCATTGCTGAGTAGAACACATTTTCTAGTATAGATGCTAAAATTGACTGATGGATATGGAGGCCATATAATAGCTTTCTATGTTCCTTAGTGCTCTAAAGCACGCACTCACCTCAGACACAATAGTGGAATGGTAGATTTCTGTACTGTACTTCCATCCTTCCACACACCGCTCTTTGGCAACATCTGTGAAGTTTACGGTTCCAAAGCTGTATCCTTCTTTAGCAAAATGTCGAATTGTATCCAAACTGTATCTCCAGCACTTGCTCGGTTCCAGCTTTCCATTTACCTCCTCAATGGGAATGCTGGCCTTGGTCCATTCTACACTCAGATTCCCATCAAGGACCTGGCAGTGGTGCGAAGGGGAGGCGCCAGCAAACACAATGTAGAAGCTATGGAAGCCCGTGGAGATGTAGATGGCGTTCAGAAGCAGGAAGATAATCACAAAGAATGGGCCTTTTTGTCCCAGAAAAGCTGTGTCCTCCTCGTAATCTCCCATTGTAGCAAATAAAGCAGTGGGGCTAAAAACGAATGGCTTGATAGTTATGTCTCCTATGGTGAGTTACACAACCAGGCAGGACTCCAAAGCTCCACCTTTAGGACTTGTAGGTCTTGAGGTTTTCTCCAACCTTCTCAGTCCATGGACTTGAAAGCTGTGAGGCCCTCAAGGAGTGTTGTTTACCTTTTTTTGAGGCGGCCTCTTTTATGAAGCAAAGTCTTACCCACGTCTTCTGAACAGAAAAAGAGTCACTGATGAAGATCTCTGGCACATTATTCACACATAGATAACAAAAGGTGGCAGACTTGAACTGACTAACCTTTAAATCGAAGTTTATGAAAGTCTGCACCTTAACACAGCAACTTTTCCAGCAGCATTCTTTGTGACACAAAGACCCAAAAGAATTACACGTGCCTGTAATGTGAATGGCTTTAGTGGCATTAAACTCCACAGCACACACTCGAATGGCAGGGGAGCTTACCACTACACTGGGGAGTGCAGATTAGTGATGGTTTGTCCGAGCAGTTCACTTTTTTACCCCTGAAAAAAAACATTCAATCAGTAGATTAGAGATAACTAATTCATATTTTTTTTAATTTTAGAATGCAGTATTTTATCAAATATAGGGGCATTAGTTTAGGGATAAAGACACAAGGACTTTTGGAGCTACTCAGAGCATTAAACAATGTTTTGCTTTAGAGTCTGACTCAAAAACTGTGTGATTCCATTAAAGGGGTCTATTAAAATTGTAACTCTCAAAATTGGACTTTATGTTTTTCAAAGGAATGTACAGTAACAATTCTTAATTGTAAAATGTTTCTTTGCTAAAGGAGACTTAAATGAAAATGTATCCTAGAATGAGAAATTAAACCAAATAAGGAGCAATCATGCTAGAACAAGACATTTCAACATCAAAAAAGCTACTTTTAGTCTACAATTTTAGTCTACAAATTGACATTGTTAGCCACAATATACCCCAAAATGGAGAAAAAGCTAACAAGGAAACTGTTTTCCTCAGCAAATTCAGCAGTTGAATGTTAAGGAATTATTCAGAATCTACAATCGGTCATTCATGAAGGAAGATGGTTCAAGCAAGAGAGGTAAAAGAGAGGTATCTTCATAGATTTTAAAATAATTGTAGTTAAAGTGAAGTTATAGTGAGCTTGTTTCCTAAAGTATGCTGTATATGGGGCAGTTGTTGGCCTAGTGGTTAGGGCATTCGCCCTGTGACCAGAAGGTCCGGGTTCGATTCCCAAGACTGCTGGGCACCTCTGAGGTACCCTGAGCAAGGTACCGTCCCCACACACTGCTCCGGGCGCCGTGTTCATGGCTGCCCCCTGCTTCACTTGGTGAATGGGTTAAATGCAGAGAAATGGACTTTTGTGCTTTGGTGTGTTCACATATGACAAATGGTCACTTTCAGATAAGTTTTATTTTGTTATTTTATATAACATTTTATGAAATGTATGTGAAATATGCATATAGTTTGTGTTTCAATGGATTTAACCTTTATTTTATATTTGCATTTGTGTATGTATTATCTAAGGATGGTATAAGAGCATGACAACGCTATGATGTGTGAATGAATTATCCTAACTGAGATAGAATAAGAGCTGTGTTTTCTCTCTCACTTTGTGTACAAGTCACTCAGCAGTTTAGGCCACAAACACATATCTGATATGTTTTATGTTTGGGACTCTGAAACTAAAGCTGGTGAAATGGTGTTTATCCATTATGCTGTCCAACCAACTGCCCCTCAGATCTGCACTGACTGTAGCTAAAAACCTGCACTGTTTTACTCCATCTTTTTTTCTGCATTTCTAATCCACAATCTGATTTTACTGTTACTTATTATTTACATGCTTAATATTTTTATTATATTCCTGTAAAGCACATTGAAATACAGGAGAATTATGGGAGTGGGAGAAGGCCATCCTACCCACCCAAAAGGAGCAAGGCTAGTTGTGCTGTCTTGGGCTCCAGGCCTCTTATGTCTGACACATTAAAAGGGACTGATCTCACAGTCTCCCAGTGTTAGGACCACAGTGTCGACAGCCCCCCCTTTATTTTGGACCGGTGGTAATATTGGTGGAAAACAAATGGCACCTCAAATGCGGAATCCGTGCCTCCCACAAAAACACGTCAAGAATTGCCATAACATTTACATTTGCAGCCCCATCCCATGGACATTTGTTCAGCATGGAAACTGGCACACATACACACTTACTTATTACAGACATAACACACACATTACTGACTCTTCCACCATCAAAACAACATTGAATGAATGCTGCCTGCTGTCAAGATTGCCGGTAGAGGACAGAATATCAAAATGTCAATCGTGACTAAGACTAACAAGTATTGTTAGCCGCCTTGTCACCAACGAACTAAAATTAAAATGCTAACGTACGCAGACATACACAAAAACACGACTGACCAAACTTTCTGTTGGCAAAACACTGCCTGCTGAAATTCTCTTCTCCCTAACAGTTGGAATGCTTGTCCTGAACAGTTCATTTTAAAGCTTTCATCACTGAGAATCTCTCCGCAAAAAACCCCCACATTTATTCTGTATTGTGAATGACATTGGGGAAGTCAACATCAGTAAACTCTTCATTTGCTTCTACATCAAACACCTAATAAACAGTGAGGGAATCAAAGCTATATTGGCACAGATTTGTCTCTGTGCGGCCCAGTGATACCAGGAGAAACATTGGGGTGCAGATACTGGTGAGAACAGAGTACAACATTGCTTCAGTACATCAGTTCATATGGTTTTGATTTGGTTCGACAGACAATCCATGGCCTGTTTCAGTACAGTTAATATATGTGTATTGAATATTGTGTATGGAAAATAACAAATTATTCTTATATTATTTTTGAATTAATCTGAATTAAGAAAAATGATCACTACAGCTGAAAAGTAGTGTGGGTGTGATGATATATGACATGAGTGTTCGGGAAAGGGTTGTTTAAAACTATAAGCCATGCAGATACATCATTTACATTACATTTACGGCATTTAGCTTACGCTCTTATCCAGAGCGACGTACATCAGTGCTTAAGAAGTCAACAACTGTTTCTTACCTGAAAAACAGCTTAAATCTGAGTCAACTATTTAACCAAGATACTGCAGTCAGAGCATCTATGCAACAACTGTCCAATAATAACTAGCCCACACCTAACCCAACAATACATGAGCCCTAGAGAATAACACCACAAGCCATAGAGAAGTGGGAAGTCAAGGTTTGTTTTTTTTTTAAGAGAAATAAATAGATCCACAAAGCACTGTCACATATCCACAATACACATTGTCGCATTTTTGCGTTGCAACATCATGATATTTTGGTGGATAATTACACTCCGAGTTACCTCAACCAGTAGCTCAGATAAAGGCCACAGCAAGAGAGAGAAAAGCCTTCACACAGCTCTTATTCTATTTCCATTAGGAAAATTAACCCTCACATCATAGCATTGTCATGCATTTTACTCTACCAATTGTCCCAAAAAAGTGGATATGTGACCTATGTGACCCTTTTAAAGCTTATATTGCTGCATAACTTACTTGCTTGCCTTCGATTTGTGTTGTTGAAGGGCTGAAGATGGTCTTATGTTCTCTGTGAGCCTGTATGAAATGTGTCTCCTGTGTTACTTTACACATATATATAACAGTTCAACACTGATTGATGACAAAAAGCAAACTGACCTGCTGAGAGTAATCATCGCGTGAGGAGATGTGATGAGATTACACTAAGCATACACCCCAATAGCATAACAATAGAGCTAATCAGAGCATCATGCAATGAAGAATCACTTTAAAATCAATCTTTTAGCCCTTTGAGAGACACTCTTATAGGTTAAAGTGTCTCTGTTGTGTTAACCCGGACAAATATAACACAGAATATACACTTTTTCTGTCATAGATAAATGAATTATTTGAATGCTAAAGTGATTTAATAGTGTACAAGAAATGTTTGGGGAGGCAAAGCCCTGCATTATAGATGATTATAAAGGCAGTACAAGAGTAATTTTACTGTTTATTGCCTGTTGACAGTTTGCAATAGTTGTTCTCAGTTACTTTTAATCAAGTCTCCAACTGCATGACTATGTTTGGCAGCTATGACTGAGGCTTGAACGAAAAAAAAAGACATAATGTTGCTGTTGAAACAAAAATCATAAAGTTTTACACAATACGTATAATAGGGGGTGTGACATTTTCAAATAATGGAAAACAAAATAATGAGTTTAAACACACATTTTATTGCTTTATAGTTCAGCAATTTTGTTACATTTAAAGGTGTCTGCCAGTGTTTGCTGCAATACACTTAACTAACTTGTCATTTTAACTATTATCCTAATAATTTTATGGGACAGTGGAAATATATCATGACTATCCACAGAAAACATGCAACATCATTATTTTTTTTTCTACCTCACCTGAATGCAAAACAGCACATTGTATGGAACCTTCATGATGAATGGACCAATAGAAATGATCCAAAATTGCTTGGAATAAAATGGTTTACATTACAAGTGGTTGGTGCAATGGGGATTGGTTTTTGAAAGACTTTTCTTATTTCGAACACAGCCGCATACATGTATTAATATTCAAACTGCATTATGCTTATTATTCCAAAATGAATTAGAAGCAGCCTAAGTGATCATCAATATGCTTTAACGGGTCTTAAAACAAGCAGATTTGAAATTAATTTAAAAATGAATTTAATAGTGGCATTAGTCAATCAGTTTAATCTTTTGTCACTCTTGACTCAGCTGAGATGTAGAATAACAGCCAACTCAGCCAGTAAAGATAACACCAGAATGAAACAAAAGAGTGAATATTCTGCAACTGAAAAGTACGTTAGAAAATACAGAGTAGATCTATCACTTGTGGTATCAGGAAGATAGCCATTGTGGCATAATGTTCCTCCTCCATATTTCCTTTTCTGATCAAATGAAGAACTAATCATCTGATGGGCTAATCAGTCAAGCTAATTTCATTTTCAGCACATTTACTGAATGGTGTTGCTCTTCTTCACAAATCCCATCAGAATGGCCTTTTGCATTAATTTCCCCCAAGAGTGGCCTTAGAAGTGCTAAGAAGTTTGAAAGTAACACTGTCAGACTGAGGGCAAATATATCTGTGTGATGTGAAACTGTTACATAATCTATGAGTCACCCGCATTGACCAGCATCACACTGAGTGATGGAGAAAGAGAGAGGGCCATCCTACCCAGGGAAGAGTATCCTCCCAGTGACAGGGTCAATGCTTGGACAACCATGCAAATCAGGAGCTGTATTCCTCTGAGACATAACACAATATTTGTAGCGTGATTTTACATTTTTCTTGTCCATTTCCCGTCCATTTCTTTTTCAACATAGAATTAATACACACACACACACACACACACACACACACACACACACACACACACACACACACACACACACACACACA
>JBBPCW010000022.1:1913314-1923843 GCA_037974425.1 Phenacogrammus interruptus | reverse complement strand
TGTGTGTGTGTGTAACACCATTTTACCCTTTTATCAAATACAGAATACCATCTACATGGCAAAACCCAGCTCTCTTTGCTGAGCAATACGTTATCAGATTGTGTAAAAGTTTATGTCGTTAATTGGAAATGTATTTTTGTTATTGACATTATCTTGAGTTGAATTAAAACAAAGAATCCATCAACGCATGGTCGATAATATGGGGATTTTTGTATTTTTTGATGACTGTCGAAAAATGTACGTGTTCCGTTGATGAATCAAGGGTCACCCAAAGCTGGCCAGGGTACACGCCCCCTCCAGCAACACTGACACCCAAAAGTTACTCTTTTATACGTTTTGTGCTTTTGAACGGACACTGTTTGTCCCACGTTGGGCGTGAATGGGGATGTGTTTGCATTGAAGTAAAATTTCAGCTGCTTTTCACCTTTTTACCCTCTTCAGCTGGCCAGCTGTCATACACACGTTGCGCAAAACGGTGCTTCTTCGCAGCATATCAGGTAAATTGCTGGCGGGTGAGCTTTTTTCATCGTAAAAAAGAGTTCGTGGTAATACAATCGTTTGCATACTCTTTATTTACGTAACGTGAAGAGGCCTTCAATATTGTTTGTTGCTTGTTGTCTCAACCGAACATGAACTGGGCGGTATATATAGGCGAGAATTTTTGTGATTGACAGCAAGCTCGCTCCTTCGTGTATGGACAGGGGTGGGACTGATATCCGCGGGCGACCAATCACAGGGCGAGGATGCGTGGGCGTTGGCGCAGTGCAGCATGTTTGGTTGGTGTTTTGTTTTCTACAAGGGGCCGTGTTGAGTTCGGTGTTGTGTTATGTTAATAGGTCAGCGTAAAACCTGAACCTTACCCTCAATTACCGTTGTAATAACCCAGTCGCAAGAGTTTGCTTCCTCGACACTCATAGATAACGGTGAGATTTGAGAGCTGAGGGTTTTGTAGGTCACTTTGTTGCCCATGTAAACACTAGCTGGGTGGAAACAGGCTAGAGGAAAGACCCTCAATTGCCTGCAAAAATCTACTATCAGATTATTTTATTTGTTCATGCTGATAACAAACTAAAACTAATGCTGTTTCAGTAGTCTTGATCTGAAATGGCTTAGGATCACAAATTCTGAACTGTACTCACATTTAACCCCTCGAGAAGCAGCAAAGTGTGGCTTTCGTGGGTAGTCTAAATTGAAGCAACAGTTTAAAAGCACAGTGTTTTACTGTACGGTTTTTACCTGAGAATTACAGTACTGCTTGCTGGAATATTTGTGATTTTCACAAAAAGAACACATATCTTATGGTAAAAAAGAATGTGGTTTTGCCTTCCCACTTCCCGCAGATGCACATGTTTCCATGCGTTGATGTAATGAATCACAGGCTCTTATTGAATGACTGTTCATTATGAGAGTGTAACTTGAAGATTCAGAAGGGATTACTTGTTTAGGGTGTCTGTGGAGTTGGCTGGTGGGGATAGCGCTTTAGTTAGGTAAGTTGTGCTCAACAGAGGATTAAATGAGCCTTCCTATTACATGGTAGACTCGATCATGGGGACTCAAATTTAATTCTGTCATACTTTGCCATTTCTTTCCCATAGTTTCACCATGGTAGACTTTATTTTTAAACACAGATGCGGAGGCCAATTAATTAGTCTGGAGCTTACTTTGCAGTGCTACAACTGTGACAGATAGGAGGGGACTGAATTAATAGATCCTATCTTTTGAGCACAGCCAGAATTAAGTGTTGTGTATAATAACTGGAGTCTCTTTTGCTACTTCCTGTATTAGCCACAGTGTATCTGCAGCTTCAGCACAAAGGCCACCGATTTTATCACAGCTTATCACGCTTAATATTCTTCAGCTCATGCATAACAAAGTAGTGGCCTCAAAGCACTCAATAGAAAGAAATTTTGAAGTTGAGGTTTATTGTCATATGTACAAGGTACAGTGTACAGAGCACAATGAAATGCTTTCATGAATACCCTCTTTGCAGACAGAACATAAAGACGTAAGACTTTGCAGTGCAGCATCAATAACTAATCACAGGCTAAGTTGCATAATGTGAAGTCTGAGTGCCGTGTAAAGTGTCAGTGCAGTGTGAGCTGTTGTGCTACAGTATTACATATAGGGTGAAGAACAGATTTATTGCAAATAGAGAGAACCACAGTTACTGCGTGTTGAATAGTCTGATGGCACTGGGATAAAAAAACTGTTCCTGAAAAGTGGCAGTGCAGGGTGGCTGGGGTTTTCATGATGCGCTTAGTTTTTCGGAGACAGCGCGTGCTGTAAATGTCTGTTATTGCAGGGAGTGGAGTGCCTATGGTCCTCTGGGCCGTTTTCACCACCCTCTGCAGAGCCTTCATGTCCTGAGCAGTGAACACTTCCTGTGAGGATGGACGCCACTGCACACCTGTAGAAACTGGTGAGGACAGAGGTGGACACCCCAGACTTCTTCAGGCGCCTGAAGTGAAGAAAGTCGTTGGTGACAGCTACTGTGTGTTATGAGGACTTGAGTTTGGCACTGAGGGTGACCCCAAGGAGCCTGAAGCTGCTGACCCTTTCCACAGCATCTCCCCCGATGTAGATGGGGGGTGAGCCACACCCTGCCTCCTAAAATCCAGTACCATCACTTTGGTTTTGCTAACATTGAGAGAGAGATTGTTCTCCTGACACCATTCTGCCAAGAGTCTCACCTCCTCTCTGTAGGCCGTCATGGTGGTGGTGTTGATTTTACTGCTGAATATTTTTGAAGGAGAACACAGATCAAAACACATTCAAGCAGTTTATTTCTCTAGTTCTGTAGAGTTTCACAATGGTTACTTGCTAAGTTTTTATTGGATTTTGTCATTGTTGTATTTTGAATTATTGTAGGTAATTCCAGGTAAATTTGCTGCCTGCTGACTCTGTTAGTTAGTATCTTCTAAACTGGTCAGCATTGGATTTTGCGGCTGTGCTGGTTTTCTTCCTTTCATTAAACAAATGCAAACTGCTTCCACATCCTGCTATGAGTATTTTGCTTTGGGGTGTTTTTGAGTGCAAATGTTCATACCAGAAGAGGGGTGTCAGTGAGCCAATAAAAGATGTCCATAAGTTGGTGGTTGTTGGTGCTTGTGAGTTAGTTGCATCTGGACCCTTAGACCTATTTTTTCATTATTAAATTTTTGACAGAGGTGTTGTATGATGAGACTATCAAACTGGTATATTTCTTATTTAGGGATTCACTGAGTGGAAGGGAAAGAGAAGAGGCTTGTTCACAGAGCTATTGTATAGTACAGGTAAAGACCAAGTTATTAAAGGTTGCTATGTGAACATCTGTATCAATGAACATAAAGAATAATAGTATGTCACATTTTTCTTTTCATTGCCTGTTTAAAAAAAAAGTACGCCTGTGTTGCCAGCAGGATTGTGTCCAAAACCCATAGACTACACAAGATAAACTTAATGTATCATAGTAGAGACGTTTTTATGTGGGTCTTAGGTAGGGATGGATACCGAGACCCGGTACTTAATCGGTCCCGATGCCTAATTATAAAAGACTGGAGGACCGATAAGCTCTGGCGTTAACGATTCTGCTGTCGGTACTGGAGAAATAAAAAAATAAATAAATGACCTAATTATCATTGTTAAATAAACATTACCTAGCATATTTTACCTGACCAGCCTTTTGTAACTGTTTATAATATTCGTTATTCGCGTGCACTGCCATTATTTGCAATCTCACGCAGGAAATGTAGTCTGTCCTTAGTACACTGAGCTCGCGCATAAAACACGAGAGAGCTCACGCTTATGGAGTGATGATGGCGGAGAGAGCCAAACGATCCAAAGTGTTACTGACTTTCAGCCCTCCCCGGTAATAAGTTTTCAAAGGTGTATACACACCGCTACACAAACGTGGGATGGACACTAACGAACATTCACTAGAGACACAGGAGGATACAATCATTAGATGTTTCGCCGGACCGTGTGATAACGCCGTGTGTGACTGTGTGGGTGTGGGTGTGAGAGAGCGCGTGTGTCCCTATACTTCTGTCCACATATTTGTGTGACAGCTCTGTCCCAGTACATTTGTTCATATTGGCCAGTTTGTCTGGTTTAAAGTTTAGAGCAGGACGTTGTTTAATATCCACTTTTTTGAAGATAGTAACGAAGATACTCTGACGATAGAGTGTTATGGACTGGAGCCTCATAAAGTTAACAGAGGCAGCAGGTAACAGTGACTTTGTGAGATGATGTGTTGCGTTAGTTGCTAGGTAACAGACATAAGTCGATCATCAGCGTTAGATCGCTTATTTAGGATTCCTAAGTCGAGATAAGATGGGATTCCTAAATACAGTTAGGATCAGCTTCTGTAATACCAAACTGAAAAAATCCTATTAAATCGTCTGATCTTAACTTTATGCTTAAGTTAGGAAGTTTCTGTAATACGGCCCCTAATGATTACTCTCTCACACACACACACACACCCCTCCAGTTAAAAGCTGCTAGTTCTTTTGCTGCCTACCTGCCTGCTCCAACTATGTGGGAATGTTTATTTGTTTTACAATCATTGGTTTTGTTTGTGTAATAGATATTTGCTCAAACATTGGTGTTTGCTAAGCTATAGATAATTATTTTACATTTAAAAAATAAATTGTTATTTCTGTTCTCAACTTGTTTTGGTTTTTTTATATAAAAACACAACAAATAGTACCGATAAGAGTACCGTTAAAGTACCGAACCGATAAGTGGTATCGAAAGAAGTAGTAATACCGTTAAAACCTGAACGATACCCATCCCTAGTCTTAGGGTTAAAACTACCTGAAATAAATCCTGCATCTATAAAATGATATTTGCTTTTTGTACAGGGCTTATAGTGTACAGTGGGGTTTTGTCATGTTTTTTATCTTTGTTTTTCTGTGTGCTCCATGCCAACCCTGCTGTGCACAAGAGCTCAGTCGTAGTAAGACAGTTGTTTGACTTGTTCACTGCACCAAAAGGAAATTATGTCATTTATCATAAAGAAGAAAAGGGTTGTTTTGTCCTGTGTCGCCACTGGCCAGTATGGCTCTAACCACTCAAGAGCATACATCTGATGATTTGTTATGCAAAGGGTGTTCAGTCGTTCAAGTTCCTCTGCCTGTCTCTGTCTGTAGGCAAAGGGAAAAGGGTGCTGCCGAGGTTGTTTTAAAAATAACCACAGTGCTCGACACTCTCTCTTGCTTCCCACCAAACTGATACACTTGCTGCAGCCCTGTTGTCTTGTACTCCATGGATCTGAATCACCTTTTACGGACAGCCTCCATAACTTTATTTGACCATAGCTAGAGCTCTTTGCTGGGCCTTGCACAAGAACAATCCCCGTTTCTGTTGTCATTTGTGCCATCCTTGACCATGGAGTAAAGGTCCAATAGTTAATGCTACGAGTGCTTTTTTTTTTCTCATTTCAGCAAAGAGCTGTTTGTGACAGCTGGTTTCAGCCACTGTTTTATTGTCTAGCCTGAATCACAGTTTGTAACTGACATTTTGTTTATGGAATCCTTGTTAACGGGACTGCATGGCTGTAGATAAGCATATTGTGCTTATACACATGTATATAGTGGGTTTTGTTGTGACATTTCAACCTGCAATGACCTCATTCCCATCTGTTAATTTCTCCCTCGGTTCCCTTTGTCTGCAGGGAACAGTGAATAGAGGAGAACGACGTGACCATACTTGCATGCACGGCTAAGGCCTCCAGATTACAGAAAGGCTCTTTTGTTTTATTGGTCAAATTGATTTTCTGCCCGAGATTGACAAAAGAATAAGGCAAGTGGGGCAGAAGAGGTGGCAGAAAAGTTTCCGCCAAGGAACTGGAGATCTGTGCTTGGCAATGCCTCAGGTAAGGCTTGTTTGTCCATACTGTAATTGTAATGTTTAAAAGTATGTCCAAATATTATGCTTAACATTATAAAACATAATCTGTAACTGTGCCATGCTTGGATGTCTGGTCTCCACAATCTCTAGGTTTATCAAAGACCAAGCCATTGCTTTTATTTTGACCTTTTTTCTTCATGCAGCCCAGCATTAGTGGAATGGATCCTCCCTTTGGGGATGCCTTTCAAAATTACACTTTTGCTGACCAGGCACTGACCAGCACAGACCTGTTGGCCAACAGCTCTGATCCAGACTTCATGTATGAGCTGGTGAGTTCCTTTAACATCAAGATCAATCTTTCTCTAGTGTGAAAAAACAAATAACTATTTTATGACTGGATTGTGTGATTTGTTGTCGAATTTGACTCTGAACTGCTTTTTTGTTATTTCCTAAAGTCTGCTCATATTTAAATTGATTGTTGTGTCCTTTTTGCAGGACAGAGATATGACTTGTCACCAGAGCCCTAGAGGAGACATATTTGCGCTTGGGGACTGCAAAGAGTTTGATGGCATGGAACACCTTCCTGAGCTGGTTGATAACGACCCAGTTTACAGCTCAAATTTTGAACAGTGGGACACATATTGGGAGGACTTGACCAAGTACACTCGCCTTGCCAGCTGCGATATCTGGGGCACCAAGGAGGTGGACTTCTTGGGGTTGGATGATTTTTCCAGCCCTTATCAAGATGAGGAGGTGATAGGACGTACGCCCACCTTGGCCCAGCTAAACAGTGAGGATTCTCAACCTGTGTGCGATACTCTGTACCATCCAGACTTGTTGGTAAGTCAAAAGCAACTTATAATTCCCCCTACACCAGTGGGCAAGAAGATGGGCAGAACCACCACTGCCACATGCAGCTCTTCTAACCGTAATCCTTTGCCAGATTTTGCTGAGGGTTCCCAGAAGGCCACGTGGCCAGTGCCCTCAAGCACTGAGACTGTGGCCAAGGCCCAGATGCAGGGTCCTAGCAAGGTTGCGTCTCAACAACCAGACAGCGCAGATTATGTTCGCAAGGCCAAGGTTCGCATCAGCATGCCACGCAAGCCTTTGCTGGAGAGTTGCACACAAGAAGTTAGTGCGTCTGCCAGCTCTCCTCTTACCCAAGAGCATGAAATCGCTGCTTCGTTGGTCAGTAATACCCAAGCAGCCACTATTGGCACTCCATCCACTGTAAGCGGCCTTGTTTCCGAGAAGAGGATGGAGATTACTAAGCGAGAAGCGTGCACTTGTCCTGTACCAGAAGCAGGGCCTTTGAGAGTAATGCCACAAAGACTTCATTTTCCTGTGGTGGGTAGTAGTGACACTTTGCTGACTGTGAGCGTCCTTGGAGTTGATGCTGCTGCTGCTGCTGCTGCTGCTGAGAAGAAGAAAGAGGAGGAGCACAACTACTCACTGTTCCTAACCAGGGCCAGACTCACAGGCAACGCCCTTACAGATATGGAGGAAGATGAAGAGGAGGAAGAAGAGGGAGAGGAGGAGGAAGAGGAAGAAGAAGACGCAGAAGGGTTAGATCTGGATGATGAAGACCATGATGAAGGATTTGGCAGTGAACATGAGCTTTCCGAAAATGAGGAGGAAGAGGATGAGGACTATGAAGGGGACAAAGATGATGACATCAGTGATGCGTTTTCAGAGCCAGGTGTGAACCTGTTTTTATAGACTCTTTTCGATATTTGTTCGTGAATCCGCCACAGTGATAATAAATAATGTTGGCTGTACTGATTGATTTTGTATTAATTAGAGTTACTATTATCCAGATGATGCTTGTGAGCTTAATTACTTGCAGATGTGTTTGTAGCTTGTATGTGTCCTTGCTAATCCTGGATGTTGCCGGGTAAGCCTTCTAGGTAGTGTGCTTGTGGGTTCAGAATCAGGTCATGTTTGTTCCATTGGATGTCACTTTTACCTATTGTGAGTTTTTATTGATTAGAATTTATGAAACATATTCACTCAGGCTCTGGAGGTTTCTGCGAGGCTATTGATTCTGGTCATTATTTTAATTATAAGCCTGCACATTGCACATAAGATGGCTCAAACCATTGCGCACACCCAGACATCCTATATATCAAAACGTACTGCTCATCAGTGCGGGGTGTGGAATTTCTTTTGTTGGCATTTTGAGTTACTGTGGTTACTTGCCCACAAAGATAGCTGAAATGCCATAGAGAATCGATGGGGCTCAGCTTTCAGATCATCCTGCTTGGAAATGCTTCGTCTGAAAACCAACAATCTTCACGTGATACTTTAGGTTAACTTACCCAACACACAAACGTGTTGACCAGCTCCCATCCTTTCCTTGCCTTTTGCTCATAAATTTTTCCCATTCAGTTCCATTCATTTTTCACCCCATTCAAATGACTGCAGTTTCAGGAGAAGAAATTTCTCCATACAGAAACGGTCTCCATATAGTGACTGACTCGCCAACACGTGCGCACATGCAAACATGCACAGAATGCTTTGTCATATATAGTTTAGCCTAATGAAACCAGACATCTTTAATACACACAGTGATTACAAATGGAACACGTCTTTAAAACACATATATTAGAGGTGAATGGAACCAAGCATCTTTAAAACACATAGTGGCAAATGTAACCTGATATCTTTCAAACATATATATTGGAGGTCAATGGAACCAAATGTCTTAAACACTTAAACACACATATACACTAACACACATACACACACTCATTTCATTTTGCCTTGTTTCTAGGCAGTTGCTCAGGTATAGGAGGTTCTATAACAGGCCCATTTTAAAATTTATTCAGGAATATTCTTTCTAGTTATTATTATTGTCCTTATTTCTTTATTAGTCTATAACTAAACATCACTTGCTTTCAGTGTTGTCAAAAGATCTAATTTATCTGAATGTTCTCCTCTCATTTGAACAGGATGTGACACTGACATGGTAGAGGATGTTAAAGGTCTGACTTCTGGAATTTCAAGGAAGAGGGGCAAGCGCAGATACTTCTGGGAATACAGCGAACAGCTCACCCCCTCCAAGCAAGAGCGTATGCTGAAACCATCAGAGTGGGACAGAGACACCCTCCCGAGCAACATGTACCAAAAGAACGGACTGCATCAAGGTGAATTTCAGCAAAATGCTGCTCACATGTTCTTGCCATGGTGGTATGCAAATATATGGAAGTACATTAGTGACAAAAGTATTTTAATTGAAAACAATGATTTTTTTTTACAATTGAATAAAAACATGCTTGAATGATATTGCAAAGAGGTTTATGTTGTGAAGTTTGTGTTGAATTTATTTCAATTGTAATTACAACATTTAAGATTCAATATAGAAACATTCAGCCTTTCAAAGCCATCAAAAAAAATTACAACTGTAACTAGAACTGCAAGCAGTTATTATCGGGGTCCAAGCGACAGTGCGGTCCGCATCCCGGGCGCCCTCGGACACGAGCAAGTCGGGTCGGACGAACACGTGCAGGGCGAAAAGCAGTCACAGACATGTAAGAATTTATGTAAAAGAGGTTGTGTAGAAATTTACACGTGTAAGTTATAGCGCCCCCTATGGAACAAAATGGATCTTCTCTTGCAGATGTTTAAAACTCGGCGTGTATATGTAGTGTAACGAGTTTGGTTATGTTACTATGTTCATCTGTGTAGATTTTGTCCTGACTGGCTTTGTGCTTGGACTCCGAAAAAAGAGCAAGTTTGTGAACAAATAGACCATGCCCATTCTAATCAATCATTGAGATATTTCAAGGATTGATTCAGACGTGCCCCATGGTAAAGTATACCAAATTCCGGAATTCGATTTTAAGCTGTTTTTGGGGTATAGAAATGTGGCGTTTATAGCGCCCCCTAAAAGCCAAATTGTGCCATCTTTTGCATTTTGCCAAAACATTGTCTGTGTAAACTCCTCCAAGTTTGGTTATGGTATGATGTGGTTCTTTGAAGTTATTGGCTTCAGAGTAAATATAGGCCACACACGCTTAATATATATACATCAAAACGAATGCATAAATCAAAAATCCGCTTCAGTAACTTTTTGCGGCCGTCAACATAGATCATGTATACCAAATTTGGTGAGATTGGGATAAACGGCCTCTGACAAGTTTACTTTTTAATGTTCTGAGGTTTAGCCAAAATTGCGGGAAGTGGGCGTGCTCATGTGTGCAGGACCATATAGATGATATTAAGGATCATCCAAGGTATAAGCAGCATGAAGAATTTTCAGTGTATGTGACCTGGTTAACAAGATATGACTAAAAACATAATTAGCCTTGTTAGAGTGCCACCTAGTTGTGAAAATGTCCCGTCTTTTACTAATGTCCAAAATTTTTGTGTGTTGTTTATGTCCAAAGTGTGGTTATGTTAGGATGTTGACCTTTCAAGATATTGACTTCAGAGTAAAAATAGACCACACCGGCTCCTTAGTAATTGGCACGTAACATCAAAATGATTGCATGAATCAAAAATCCGCTTCAGTACCATTTTGCGGCCGTCAACGTAGATCGCGTATGCAAAAGTTGGCGACATTCAGATGAATGCCCTCGAACAAGTTAACTTTTGTAGGTATTGCGGTTTAGCCCAAATGGCGGACAGTGGGCGTGGCCTATGGGAAATCTGAGATATACATTTGATGCAGGAGCTTCCAGAGAATAAGTAATTGAAAG
>JBBPCW010000022.1:1802893-1813281 GCA_037974425.1 Phenacogrammus interruptus | reverse complement strand
AATAAACAACACAAATATCCCTTTACGTGCAATTAACCATAATTAGTGTAACTATCAAAGTAGTGCTGTCTTAAAACACATTCGGTGCACACCTCAGTTTTGGGGTCACGGTTCGTTACGGTTCACAATACAGCAAAGTTAAGCAACAAAAATGTTCTAAAGAATGAGGCGTGGTTTGTTTTTGTTTATTTTAAATAAACATCAGTGAATTAACCAATAAACACACACTCCTGCTTATATTTTCATGTATGTGTAAGGCAGCAGAAATGTTATGCCAGTAGGTGGCAAAATTGCACCACACTATGACCCAGGTTTATGATTTACTTGCGGTTTTTGGTCCCTCTGTGATTTATTTATATATCGATACCGATACAAAGGATGGTACGCAATACTATATTTGATAATACAAGGGGAGAAAAAACAAACACAGGAACTTACAAAATGCTTCGTTTTCTTTGTCTACTCAAAATTGCACAGCATTTTTGGGTATTTTGAAAAGTGTGTTATAAATTAACTGTATAATTCTTTTTTCATTATTATTAGTTGACTCAGAACTTGGCAGTGCATTGAAAGATGCCTTTGTAGAGATCAATAGGGGAAGGTTTTGGGGCGAATAACTCAGGATCACCGTAAGTTACAACAATTGCTCGTTGGAAAGGTCTCACGGAGAACCTACCAGCATGTCACTGCTCGGAAAGTCCATTGTGTCCTCCAGGTAGCCAGGGGAGTTGCCACCCGCTGCAGTGCCTGTTGAAAATTGTTGTAGTTTGCTGGCAATTTCTGTGAACCGGCAGATGCGAAACTGGCATTTAAGTATCGACACCAGAGTAAATTGATATAGAGCTCGATGTTAAATTTACACATATGTATAATCGCAACACTTTTTGCTAACATTTTTCATGAGCTGAACTCAAAGATCTGAACAATTTTCTACATACTCAAAAGACCTATTACTCTCAAATATTGTTCACAAATCTGTTTAAATCTGTGTTCGTGAGCACTTCTCCTTTACCTCACAGGTGTGGCATATAAAGGTCCTGATTAGACAGCATGAATATTGCACAGGTGTGCCTTAGACTGCCCACAATAAAAGGCCGCTC
Source organism: Phenacogrammus interruptus (assembly GCA_037974425.1). Taxonomy (NCBI): domain Eukaryota; kingdom Metazoa; phylum Chordata; class Actinopteri; order Characiformes; family Alestidae; genus Phenacogrammus; species Phenacogrammus interruptus. The sequence continues at coordinate 1,812,181 of JBBPCW010000022.1, read as the reverse complement.
TGAAATGATCACACAGCACAATGCCACAGATGTAGCAACGTTTGAGGGAGCGTGTAATTGGCTTGCTGACTGCAGGAAAGTCTACCAGAGCTGTTGCCCCTCACAACCACAGACCACACCAGCACAGGACGTCTACATCCAGCATGTTCACCTCCATGATCGAGACCAGCCACCCGAACAGCTGCAGCAACAATCATTTGCATAGCCAAAGAATTATTTGCACACACTGTCAGAAATCGTCTCATGGAATCTCATCTGCATGCTCATCTTCCTCATCAGGCTCTGGGCCTGACTGCAATTCATCATCGTAACCGACTTGAGTGGGTAAATTCTCACATTTGATGGTGCCTGGCATGTCGGAGAGGCGTTCTGGGAGTCCTTGTTGTCACTGTTCAGGGCAGATGGCAAACAGTATATAGCGTTGACATCGGAGTTGCGGATCGAGTGGCCCATGGTGGCGGTGGGGTCATGACAGGACTAGTGAACTTTTGAAATGTATGGCCCACCAGACTGCCAATAAATCAGTGTGATTCGTGTGATAAGTCGTGCCTTTTGAATCATGATTGGCTGCTAGTTCCCTGCTACTTTTGCCAAGATTGTTTATCTGCTGTGTTGTATGCAATTACCCAATCCAAGCACAGAAGTTGCCATATTATTAGCCAAACGCAGCCAAAAGAGGCGGAATTTCTCAGAAAATAGGTGTGTTAAATTAAAGCATAGCATCTTTCTTTACATTTTTAACATATATGTTTACTGTTCATTCTAGGAAAGAAAAGGAACAGCAAAGCTTGACTTTTTAAGGAAGATTGAATTGGATTCTCAGCAAAAATGGGAAAAAGATAAAGTCTTTGAGTGTGATGCACCAGTCACAACAGCAAAGTAAGTTTTTATTTATTGGTTTGTTGGTTGGTTGATTTGTTTGATCCATCTATGTAGTCCAATGCAGGCAATGACCTGCATATCACTGATCCCTTCCTGTCTTTTGGCCTTACAGTAAGAACAAGTTCTTTGTTACCTTCCCTTACCCATACATGAATGGGAGGCTTCATCTTGGCCACACATTCTGCCTTTCTAAGTGTGAGGTAAGTATCTTGGCTTATTAAATTGTGTGAACTCTGGCTATAAGGGAGAGTATTTATGATGTGCTTGTTTATTACAATGCACTGTCTGCAGTTTTCAATGGGGTACCAGCGTTTGAAAGGAAAGCATTGCCTTTTCCCATTTGGCCTCCATTGCACAGGAATGCCCATCAAAGTAAGTGGTTCATTACTTTATAGTCTTTTTTTTTCAAGTATATGTAATCATAATGCTCATGAATGTACCAGATATCACATCCCATTTGTTTATGTAGGCCTGTGCAGATAAGTTGAAGCGGGAGATGGAGCTCTATGGTAATCCACCCCAGTTTCCAGATGAAGAGGAGGAAGCCATAGAGAAGCTCAAGGCATCAGATGAGATTGTTATCAAGGACAAGACAAAGGGCAAGAAGGTACAAACTGCTTTAGAATGTGCAGACTTTTTCTTAAGCATAACACAAAACTGTTGTTTTGTTTTTAAATATGCACTTTACATTGTGGTGATGAAGTGACCAAAAATGGTCCAGGTGGATAAAGTGATGGTCCATATCGTGAAAAACTGACTTGCCTCCAATCAGATTGTCTTGCATTGCATCTCATTCAGAAAGTACTCTGGGCTAAAACATTTCAAATAACTTGTATACTGAATAGGTGGATTTTTGCAAAAACAACTCCTTTTAAAATAACTGACTTTAAACTTTTAGCTTTCAAAACAGTGAGAATCTGAACTAATTAGGTACACAATAACCAGAATTCTCATAATCCTGTTTCATTGAAGAGTAAAGCTGCTGCAAAGGCTGGAGGTGCCAAGTTTCAGTGGGACATTATGAGGTCTCTTGGACTCACCGACAAGGACATAGAGAAGTTTGCCAGTGCAGAGCATTGGCTGGACTATTTCCCTCCTCTGGCAGTGGAAGACCTGAAGAAAATGGGTTTGAAGGTAGAGATGAAGTGCATGTCTTTATTTGTTTTGAGTTTTTGAAAGCATCAAATGGAATTAATTTTCCTAAAATCTGAGAATTTTTTCTAGAAAAAATTAATTATTACTGCAATTGGTGAAGTTGTTACTGACCCCAGTTAAGCTCTTCAGGTGGGCACTTGATGTCCATTGCAACAGTAATCAAAAATTACTGTTTTGTAGGTGGATTGGCGTCGTTCCTTCATCACAACCGATGTTAACCCTTTCTATGACTCCTTTGTGAGGTGGCAGTTTATTACTTTGAAAGAGAGGAAAAAGATTAAGTTTGGGAAAAGGTACAATTCTTAAAGCAGTACTAATATTCTCCTGTGTCTTGAATGCCATGAGATTATACAATATGTTGCCATCCAAACCTACAGGTATACCATTTATTCTCCAAAGGATGGACAGCCATGTATGGACCATGACAGACAGACTGGAGAGGTGGGTGTGATTTAGTCAACTTGTGATTAAGCCAGATTGAGTATGATGCTGATTAGTCTGTGTGTGAAAGGTGTGGCACAATTCCTAAATATAAATTTCTCTGTCGCAGGGAGTTGGCCCTCAAGAGTACACCCTTATCAAAATGAAGATGCTCGAACCATACTCAGCAAAACTAAGGTACCGAATCCACTTCCCACAATTTATTGTATTAAAAAAATTACTCTGCTTCTGTACTGCCAGACTAGCTAGTGTGCCTTCATCCTTACTTTCCATTAATTTTCTGTTGAATTATTGCAAAAAGAACAAACATCGCAGTTCAAGGTCAGTTCAAGCTTGAGTGCCTAGAAAGTCTCTGCTGTTTAACCTGATTTGGTATCTAACTTATCTAACAAATGCATTCTCCATATGTTCTTTCTTTCCAGTGCTTTGAAAGGGAAAAAATTGTTCTTGGTGGCAGCCACTTTAAGGCCAGAGACTATGTTTGGGCAGACCAACTGCTGGGTTAGGCCTGATATGAAATACATTGTTTTTGAGACTGTCAGTGGCGATGTTTTCATCAGCACCCAGAGATCAGCCAGAAACATGGCTTATCAAGGCTTTACCAAGGAGAATGGTGTGGTTCCTGTCATCATACAAATTATGGGCCAGGTTTGCTCTATATACACTTACATATACACATACATTTGCCTGCCCAGAATATGTTTCTGTTGCATTAAAGGCTATAGTTAAATATTTACGCCAGTGTATAAATGAATCAGCATGCCAAAGTTAACCAAATACAGTATACCTCCCTGCCTATAGTGAAAAAAAGCAAGGTTGTGATGCCTATTTTTATAGTGTAAACCCTAAATATTCCCCCAAATATGCTCCCAAAACACATTCATTTCATTTTAAACTCCGCTTAATACATTACCCTGAAAGAAAACGTAAAGGTAAACCCATATACGTACTGTACAGTGTTCACTAAACTCCCGTAGTGCTAGAATGTATAGTAATGATGTTACCCCTATATAGACTGTACTATAATTAATGCATTTTCTTTGGTATGTGCTGTCGTTTTCTTTGGTATAAGCAGGGTAAATACAGTGTAAAATTCATTTAATATACAGTCATAAAAATACAGGGCTTAAGATGTTTAACGTTCTCGGATTGGTTACTTTCAAATCTCCCGCCTCTGAGTACAGCTGACTGTGACTTCCTTGTCCTCATGCTGGGTTGTTTGTTTGGGCATTGCTGTTAGCAAGGAAATCAGACGCACGTCACTGGAATGAGTCCCCGCTGCTCAGCTGCCGATTACCTTGCTAACAGCCACGCCCAAACATAGACAACCCAGCACATAAACAGCCAAGCACAAGGCGGCGTGACTGACGAGGCCCGGGCATTGCAAAGCAAAAAAATTGCGGAAGATATCACTAGTATCCACAATAGTTGGGGGGGTTCGCGAACAATGATCCACGATAGACAGAAGCCATGACCGCTGAACCACGTAATAACAGGGGGTTTCTATGTATATTATTTGTAGTTAGTTAAACCAGTCGGTTATACAGTAAGCTTTTAGTGCATGTTAAACACACCTTCTGTTTATATAGTCCATACAAATATAGGTCGGTGCAATCTACACATGCAGTCACACAGTCCATTCAGGTTCAAGGTTAAAACCAACTGCCTAATATTGTGTGGACCCCTAAATGACCTCTGACCATCCTGTAACTACGTAGTCGCATACTCTGGTTGCCAGTGACTCAAGTACATTTTCTTCCAACATTTCAGTTACAAAAACTGACTGTTTACTTGTTGCATAATTAATCCTGATAGGTGAATCATAATGGGTGCATTTGTAATAGGATAATCCATGTTATCCACTCAGTCTGTCTGTTGTGGCTGATTGGTGTAAATTTACCTTGTTACAGGACATTCTTGGATGTGCTTTGAGTGCCCCTCTCACCTCATATAAGACCATCTATGCCCTACCAATGCTCACCATAAAGGAAGACAAAGGTACCTAATAAAATCTATCCTCTTTTACCCATTGTTCCTGCATATCATTATCCTTCCAGGATGAGATACCTGTCTTTATGGGCCCAGGGCCAGATTCCCCTTGTTTGTAATAGCTACAGTAAAAAACATTAGACACTCTGAAGCGTAGTCAAACAGGTAGGAATATGGAGATGCACATTATGGATGTCCTTACCACATGCGGTGCAATTTGGGACAGCCTGTTTACATAGGTCAGTATTAAAGGCAAAGTTATAAATATAGTCTGTTTAATTCTAAGAGGGAGAGGTTGTACATTCGGCATGTTTGAATGAATCATGACTGTTACAAATGTTGGGGGGATAAAATAAATGTAGGAGATTGGCCTATTTTGGTAAAAGGAAAGGTACCTAATTGTTATTTAGGGAACCAAGGTGATTTTTTTATGATATTACAGTAAAAACACATGTCAGCATTATTTTATAAAACATGAGTTCATGACATTGGAAGGTTTTTCACATCTGCTTCTTGATGTTAGGGACGGGAGTTGTCACCAGTGTGCCATCTGATGCTCCTGATGACATTGCTGCTCTAAGAGACCTCAAAAAGAAACCGGTTACATTTTATATTTGTATTTCTTAATCATGATTTAAGCCAAAAATGAACAGTTGGTTGGAGAAAACAAATGCAGCATGTTAAATGACTGCTTGTTTCTCTGTAGGCACTGAGAGAAAAGTATGGAATTGAAGATCATCTGGTCCTTCCTTTTGAACCAGTAAGGAGAAAAATTCAACCAGTCTGGCCAATTCCAAGTCTTTATAATCTTTCAGGTGTATTGAGCCTGATCTCTACCTTGACATGCTAGGTTCCCATCATTGAGGTCCCAGGATATGGGAACCTGTCTGCTCCTTTGATTTGTGACGAACTGAAGATTCAGAGCCAGAATGATCGGGAGAAATTAACGGAGGCCAAGGAAAGGGTCTATCTCAAAGGCTTCTATGAAGGGGTGAGGCTACCTGCTCCCACACAGTTTGGCGATCTTTTTGTTCAGAAACACCTAAATCTAGTGATGGCTTGAAACTAGTGTTAGAGACTACACTGGTTAATGTAAAAATGAGGGCAACGTTTCTCTTTTTTGTTCTCTAGATCATGTTGGTTGATGGTTTTAAAGGAAAGAAGGTTCAGGATGTGAAGAAGCCTATTCAGAAGATGATGGTGGACAAGGTTGTTATTTCCCTTTCCCCTCACCTTGAGAAGCTTTTAGGCTTGTATTTTTAATTGCTGTGTCTTTAGGGCACGTTTTAGGATTGGGCAAAAATTAAAATACTTCTGCTTAAAATTGACATTGTAATAACATTTATTTTTGATTATTAAAACAAGAGACTTTTAAACTAATTTCAGATGGTCAACATTTCTTCTCAAATATTAACTGCAAAACTTCATGATGTATGTCAGAATTAATATGTAATAAACAATGTTTGCAAAACAGCTGATATACTCTCCAGATGTAGTGGATCCAGGCCAGTGACAAACATGCAAAAGAAGTAGTTTTATAAAATAACTATTGCATTTTTCTTATTTTGTATTTGTACAAGGGTGAAGCCTTTATTTACATGGAGCCGGAGCGGCAAGTGATATCCCGGTCAGCTGATGACTGTGTGGTGGCCCTGTGTGACCAATGGTGTGTAAGATGTCTTTGGCATAGTAGTGCAGTTTTCATTTGAGTTTTTTTTTTTATTTATCGGAGCTAAAACTTGCCTTTCTGAAATTCAGTCAAAAAAATAAGTTTCCTTTAGAAAATACAAAATTCTGCTTTAGCACGATACTGGGGAACTTAAATGAGAAATACTAACCTTGATGACAAAACCTGATATTAAAAGTCTGATGTTATTGCCCTTTTCCAATTACATGTCTGAGATTTCCTTTTCTAATATGATTTAGACATTCGGGTTGAATGAGAGATTGTCGTTATTCCTCTGGAGCCTCATCCTGGCTTGTAGTGCTGTGAAGATTTCTCCTTGCATCCCCAGGTCCTCCTTTTGTTCCTCATACTTTGAATAGGGTGTTTTATCTATGACAGGTATCTGGATTACGGCGACAAAGAGTGGAAGCAGCAGGCCATGGGTGCTCTGGAGTGTCTGGAGACGTAAGTTCACTTCAGGCACTGGTTTTCTAGATATCGGAAATCCTCTAGAACAAAAAAACACCACCTTGAAAGCAAAATTATTTCACCACCGATGTGACCCTCGCAACACAAGTGATAGTTTGTAAATAAAAATATTTATATAACATAATTTATGAATAATAATAATTCTGCTTCTTATTATTATTATACATCAGTTTTCCTCCCAGTCCAGCCTACTCTTTTTGCCAAATAAATTTTTTTAATTATAAGCTTTCCATCCAATCCTTTACTAAATCTTCTGCAGATTTAGTGATGAGACCAGGAAGAACTTTGAGGCGTCACTAGCTTGGCTTCAGGAGCATGCCTGCTCAAGGACATATGGTCTAGGTGAGCCCATATTCCCTTTCTCAGTGTATTTAACATTAAACTGTGTTTTTATGCCTTTTGCCACTTTCAGCTATTTTCTGAGAAGTTTAATCAATTGTGTCTAATGAAGCAAAGTGCCGAAATCTTCAGACACCTTGATTTAGGAAGTTCTTACTTCCAAACACAATGGAAGCAATAACTGCTCTAATACTCAAAGATTTTGACTCTGACACTAAAATGCTTTCATATCATTACTGTTATGAGGCGTTTTGTCTACTCTCATCGTATTAATAATATTTGTTTTTTACATATGCTTCTGTTTATGTAGTCCTGCTTGGAGTCAACCACTGCTCCTCTCACCTGAAGTGCTTTATTTACTCATAATGAGCCACTTTGTGGTCCACTCAGATGTTCGCCTGCAGTATTCCCTGAGTGCTTGTTGATTTAAAGTTCTTTTGTGTGGGTTCCCATAGGAACGAGGTTGCCATGGGATGAGCAGTGGCTGATTGAGTCCCTGTCGGACTCCACCATCTACATGGCCTACTACACTGTGGCCCACCTGCTCCAGGGAGGTGTTCTCAATGGACAGGGTCCCTCTCCTCTGGGAATCAGGTATCTTGTGTCCATTCTTTGGATCGACTTTGTACTAGGAAAAAAGTTTTTGTGTTATTCGTTGCCCTTAATATAGTTTACCAATATGAATAACATACTTCCATATAGTTCCACTAGGAAATATTAATTACTGTGAATTACATGCTTGTAAACAGCTTAGATTAATTAATCAGTTGCTTTAATTAAGCACATTCAGTTTCTCTATAAACAATGGCTATATAATACTTGTCATATAGACTAAAGTGAATCTAGCTTTATTAACCCATGTCACAAAATGTATGACTTCCATACCTTAGATTACTTTTCTTTATGCAACTGGGTAAAACCAAAATAAATAATATCCGCCTAGAATAAAATGAAGATACTGAGTAGAATTATATCAAAACATTGTCTCTTTCAGACCAGAGCAGATGACCAGGGAGGTGTGGGACTACATTTTCTTTAAATCTGCACCTTTCCCAAAGACAACCATCCCCAAGCAGCACCTCCAGAAGCTGAGGAAAGAGTTTGAGTACTGGTACCCTGTAGATGCCCGCGTCTCTGGAAAAGACCTGGTGCCCAACCATCTCTCTTACTATCTCTACAACCACGTGGCAATGTGGCCGGATGATAGGTGGGCTGTGGCTTAATAATTTTGAAATTAACAAGAGAAAACAGAACACCACATGATCACAAGTGCAGGCATGACCATAGAGTGTACAGTAAAAACAAAAATGCAACAATACAATTAGGCAAGACAAAATTCTGTATTTTAACAGGTACTTTATTAAAGCAGCAGAGAGTTGTGTCTGCAAAATGCAGACGAGGACTGCAGAAATGCAGAACAGAGTTAAACAGCAATAAATATGATGCAAATATAGCAGCATCAGGACATAAAATGTGCAGTGTAATAAATAAACGCATATTTACACAGGTAATTAGAGTCTGAGAGGTTGTGGGGGTGTGGACAGTTTTTAGTTTCAGTTCCGGTTGAGGGATCTGATCCAGTTGCAGAGGGATTTGTTCAGGCCCAGCAATCTTAGCTTCCCAAATAGATGGTGAGGAATGATGGTGTTGAATGCTGAACTGAAGTCTATGAACACTGATTTAGGTTAGCGCAAATGTTGCGAATGTTTTGAAGCAAGCAGGGGTTTATTTTCCCCTTTTTTATTCAGTTACATTTATATTTCTTTATGCAAAAATTAGGTGGATCTTATTAGAGCTGCAGTGAAACCGGATTTGGATTAGTTCTTATCTGAATCATGTGTTTGATAGACTCTTTGTACACGAACTTTTCTGAATTCTGTCTTATCTCGAGTTAGGAGTCCTAAATAAGCAATCTAACAACGACGATCGACTTTTATGTCTGTTACCTAGCAACTAACGCAACACGTCACCTCGCCAAGTAACTGTTACTTGCTGCCACTGTAACTTTATGAGGCTGCAGCCCATAACATTGTATCTTTGTTAATATCTTCAAAATATGGATGTTATACAACGTCACGCTCTGAACTTTAAGCCAGACCTGCTGGCCAATGTAACCAAAAGTATTGGGACACAGACGCTCTCACACACAGACTCTTTCTCTCTCTCTCTCTCTCTCTCTCTCTCTCTCTCTCTCTCTCTCTCTCTCACACACACTTACATACACACAGTCACATTTCACTTTGAAACTCGCCTTTAGTGAAAAAAACAAAGCACATTTGTTAATTGTACCACAAACGGGAGAGCCCCGTGCTGATGGGCCAAATTAC
>JBBPCW010000022.1:1768625-1779092 GCA_037974425.1 Phenacogrammus interruptus | reverse complement strand
GGAATTCTTAAGCACTGATGTACGTCGCTCTGGATAAGAGCGTCAGCTAAATGCCATAAATGTAAATGTAAATGTAACACAATAGTTTATTTATGTTAATGGTCATTTATGTTAACAACTATCTCGAGTCTAAGATTGGTGAAAAAGTTTCAACATTCCAGGTCTCATGATGTGGCGTGAGAAAGGACACACATGATTTGTTAATCATTGGATGTATTTATTTTGTCCAACTGCTCTGGCCTGAGCAGAAAGGGTTGGCCTGAAAAAAAAAAAAGACTCAAAGAATGAGGTTATATAAGAGCTGCATGCTTGAGCAAACACAGTCAAAGAGGACATTAACCACTTCACCTTTGAAGTGGGAAGTAAGGCATTATTTAAAAAAAAATTATATTTTTGTTTCTGTTGCAATTCTTCACTATCAAATCAAAGTGAACAGCTGATGGAAGTCCATAGTTCAGTTCAACACTGATGCTGAATCCTTATGTACTCTTATGCAAGGTGAATTAGATAGTAATGCACATGATTAAATATTTAAAATGGCTATTGATGTCAATGATACATACGATATCATCTTTAGATGGTTGGCCAGATGCAAATGTCAGTTACACCTGGAATTGTCCTTTGGGAAAACCTTATGTTAACTCCTTGTGCTGCAGTCTCTTTTCAAAAAGCATCTCTCACAAAAACAGTTCATGGATTACATCTTCTGGTAATAGATACATCCCATGTGTTTTTGTTTTACTATGCAATATTAGACAGAGGAGGGTTAATAAAGTAAACGTACATGTAGTGTGTTACAGATGTCAAAAACATCAAGAAACTAAAATTATGTTTCATGTTTTATACAGACAAGGGAGTGCTTCAGTTTACCTTAGCATAGACACTAGAGGAAAGAATGATACATTGAACAAACCATTCATTCTGTCATCCTGGAAGAGATTACTGCCATTATGATAGAAATGTTACTCCTTCCTATTAGAGCAGTGTTCCCTAACCCCCGGGCCGCGGACCGGTACCGGGATGTTACCCGTGTTCTGTTGTCGGCTCGTTGTTATGAAAATGCAGTTAATAAAGCTGCGAGTACACATTGGATTTACGTTTATTATTATATTTTAAAGATACCCCATTATTATATTTTTAAAATATCCCCATTTTTATGCATATCATTTATTTGTATAAATACATATACGTATATTTATCTGCCACTCCTTAAAGGCCGGGCCGTAAAAATTGTTTCTGATATTAAACTGGTCCGTGACCAAATAAAGGTTGGGGACCACTGTAATAGAGCACAAATATCCCCCCAGAGGTTCCAGACCCCTCTTACTGCAGGGATCATGCATTCAGATATGTGCCATATAGTATCAAATTGTACTTATTTTAACTGATTTTAGCCAGTGTTTCCATATCTATAGACCTAGACATAGACACCAATCCACATTAAACTAGGTATTGTATGACTTGGTCAACGCGTGTACAATTTACTGAAATGTAATCTTTTGGGGTCAACTGTGTGTCAGGTCCAGGTCCATTCCTCTTGCCTAAAATTGAAGTCAGATGAGCCTGTTCTGCAGTTTAATGATTGGCATAGAGCATGGTAGGAAATTATTTTAATATATATAGCTATTTCTTTATGGCTTTCCTACCCTAGGTTTCCGGAACCTGCACCTGGATGACCAGATGACTCTGCTGCAGTGCTCTTGGCTGTTCCTTATGTCCTTCAGCCTTGGCTGGAGATCTTACCAGCAGTGCAATGGAGGCATGCTGTGCTTTGCCCCAGACCTTGTCATAAATGAGTGAGAATTTTTTCCTTGTTTGCTGAATAGTGCATTGTAATTCAAGTTGTTTGTGCTCTGAAACTAAAAGTTAGTAAAAAATCTCTTAAAATTGGTGGTCTAACACAATTTCTACTGCACTGTTAAATCACTTTTCTTGTAAGCATGTGAAAGACTATAGTTTGTGAATCTTACTGTTGGTTTATCAGGTTGTAGCTGAGCTGTGGGTGTGTTTCAGGGAGAGGATGAAGCTACCATACATGGGTGAACAGTGCGAGCAAATGCTGAAAATTGCTAATGAACTGGTGAGACTACAAGTGTCCTATGATGAGTATCTCTGCATGAAAGTCCTTCTGCTGCTTAGCACAGGTTGGTACACAGGTTTTCTATGAAGGTTGACTCTGATTTTAAATTGGCTTGCTGTTTAAATTGACATAATTATGTATTAGGTCAAAGGGTGATATCCATCATAGGTAAACTCTTGTAATACATAATGGTAATGATGTGAACAGTTTAGCCTGAAATGTTGTAAAATATTTTGATAGTTCTAGACACACCATATACTTGATATCCGTTCAGTCAAATTAATGTTTGTAAATGTCCTTTTTAAACTGAGACAAAAAGCTTGTGTAGAGGGTCCAAACATTATTCGGCTGGAGTTCTGATTTTAGACTGATACATTGATGTGCTTATTTCTTGTAAATGTATCTATATTTGCATGAACATAGACCAGTTGTTACCTACCCTGCTCCTGGTAGCCCCACATGACATTTAGTGTTGCTCCCAGCACACCTGATCCAATAATCATCTTATTAGTAAGTCTTACCTGAAGTAGGAAAGAAAGGAAGACTGGAGCTAGGAGAGAAATGACACATGCATGTTCTGAGTGGAAAAAAATCAATTGCTGCGCTGATGCTCACTTTCCTGAAAACAGAACTGTTTTGAGGATAGTCAAATACTACTCTGGGTCATAGAATATTGACTGGTATGAAAAATGTATTTTAAGCATAAGTGAACCAGGAGAAATCATTTGGCTAAGGACTGATTCTTTAAAAGTGCCCTAAAGTATGCCACTCCATACTTTAGTCTTTTTCTAGTCTACAAAAAAATTGTTCTTACTTCTGTATTTGCAGTACAGTCTACTAGCCAGAGATACAGAATATTGACTGGTATGAAAAATGTATTTTAAGCATAAGTGAACCAGGAGAAATCATTTGGCTAAGGACTGATTCTTTAAAAGTGCCCTAAAGTATGCCACTCCATACTTTAGTCTTTTTCTAGTCTACAAAAAAATTGTTCTTACTTCTGTATTTGCAGTACAGTCTACTAGCCAGAGATACCATATGCTGTGAAAGAGCTGGCAATAATTGAATTTTATATATGTATGCTTAAAAAATAAATAAAGCAGGATGCACTACTAATATATCTTAGGTGTATATTTCTGTTTTTCAAATAGCATCATCCTGTGATTTTTGTCTTTTTTCTTAGACTTTACAGAAGCAAAATCCTGTTGTCTCGGGGGCTATGACATCTGATAAAGATAGCAGACTACAATTGGACACTGGGCTTTGCATAGGGCATTTTGTCAGTTTAAAATGGGTTTGCCTAGGCTGACACCAAACATCCTTAAATTCAGTCACTGCTATAGCATTGTATCTCTGCAGAATGAAGAGAGCAGTCAACTGAAGGGGTTAATGTGCCATCTGGTTTGCGTACTTTCCTCTGTTTAAGTGAGGTTGGGAAATGGATGTTTGACTATATTTATATTTCTGTGATTATTTAAAAAAAATATGATTTTTAAAAAAAGTGAAATGGAATTGATTAAAGGCATTATTGAGCTCTTTCATTCTTATGGAATTATGACAATATATGTTATGTGCTCATTGCAGTACCAAAGGATGGGCTGAAGAGCCAGGTAGTTTTTGATGAAATTCGCATGTCCTACATTAAGGAGTTGGGTAAGGCCATCGTCAAACGGGACGAAAACTCCAGCCAAAACTGGCAGAGGTTTTATCAGCTCACTAAGCTTTTGGATTCCATGCAAGAGGTAAGCTGAGGGTTCTCTTTCAATCAACAACAACTAATCAGCAATACAATAGAAGGACACATATCAGTCTGCTGGGTATGGTAATCAAAGATCAAGTAAAGGGGCAGAATATTAAGATTTTTATCATTATTTCTTGTTTTCTGTGTTGCTGGTCAGAAATTAATGGTTAAAACTTTTGCCCTAATTATATCTCAGCACTGAGGCTACTGTTCAGTGCTGTTTGCTATAATTACTTCACACAACACTTAAATGTTCTAGTGTCTGGCCATTGTGGCTCAAGGCCCTACTGACCACTGAATTGCTGCCTTTGTTTGCAGTTTGTCGAGGGGCTGCTCAACTTCTGCTTCTACACATTTGTGAACAAGTCCCTGAGTGTGGAGTTCCCAGAGATGCTGGCTGAAATCATCAGCAACCAGCTTCCAAAAATCAAAGACGGGAGCGTCAAGCCTCTTCTCTTTCACCAGAAATGACTGCCTTAGTCAAAAACAATTACAATGTCAATGCCTTAATGCTGCCCTAAATACCCACCGCTAGCCTAATAGCCCCATGTCCTGCCCTCAGTAGGACCTCAGCTGTGTGTGTGTGTGTGTGTGTGCGTGCGTGCGTGCGTGCGTGCGTGCGTGCGTGCGTGCGTGCGTGCGTGTGATTCTTAGAGAGTGTATGGCACAGTTGAGGACAGGATTAACACATTTTTCAACTTTTTATTTTCCTAAATCACAATGTAATTCTTTCATTGCACATGTTACACCAGGCTAATTTCCAATAAGAAAGGAAATGTTTTTATTGATTTTTTTTTAAATTATTTTTATTTTTACTTGTATACTGCAATGTTTACAAAGGTATATCAAAAAGGGAAAATGTGCCTTAAAAAAAAAAAAAGACAAGGAGAAATGTCAGTATAACTATAGTTGTTTCTCTGTCCAGTGCAAGTATGTGGCATGCATATTGGTCTGTTTGTTTTTGTCTTGAATCCTTGCTTTATTTCGGTTCCTGTTTGGAACAGCCTCATTTTCTAAAGGTGGCAGCTCATTGATGCTCAGAGGTGCTGAAGAGAACTGCCCATGGAAACCATATGTTTTGTGCTAGAATATAGTAGGAAATAACCAGCTACATCCTGATAATGCTCTTCAATCCATTTTTATGCCCCCAATACCATGTGCTTAATTATGCCTATTTTAAATTCAGTCTCCAAAATGTCAAGTCTGATACACCAGCCTGTAAATCAAAAGTGGTATCTTGAGCTACCTGTAGGGCTTCAAAGTCTCTCAGGAGCATTGGATGAGTTTTAAGAGGTCATTGTAATGGCAACATTACAGACAACATTTAAGACCAAGCAAACCGGCAGAGAGTAAATGGTTAAGTCATCTAGAATTCAGATACATGTTAGCTATAGTTACACACTTTCACATGATCTACAAATAAAAGTGAAATTAGACATGTTATTAGATTAGTGCAGGGCAACTGCCCCTTTGCTGTTACCATCCACAGTTACCTTTACTCAGAAAACAAGCATTTTTTGCTGTTGGGGCAGAACCTTAAATATACAATGGAATTTCATGCAAGTGATAGAAATCAGTCCAAGATTTTTTCACCCATGTAATTTTGGACCATTTCTATGAGTCTATTCGTTATGTAACTTAAATGCAAAGTGAAACACGGCAAACAGAAACAGAGATGCACGGTTTGGTCCTAGTGGTAATATATTATTGACGAAAAGCATTTGGCACTTCTGCCTTCAGGAACAAGCTTCTTAAACTTTAAAAGGCAAACATAAGCACCAGTCCTGTCTCCAACATAAGGAGCATTAAAAAGCACATAGCAGTCTACAACATTGTTTATGTTTGTTTATTTGGTTGTTTTTTGGCTTATATTAGTGGTCCAGAGGCTGCAACTATGAGAATGTTTTCTTGGCAGGAGTTCTCCTGTACAGTTGGCACAGGGCGTCAAATGAACTGCTCTGTCTGACAGCAACTGCATTACTGTTTCACTGTGTATCTGTTTGAAGGTGACTTGCTGTATTTGTTTGTATGCCTTCTCTTTTTTGTTTCTGGAGTCCTTTTGTTGGACTCGAAGGTCCTTTCCTTACACACCTGTGTTTTATCAAAAAGAGCACGCAGTTGGTGTGGGCACTTTTCTCCTACAGAATGCTAAAATCTGCCCTTCTGTGGTGCCAGTCGGGAAACACCATTTTATGGTGATATTGTGAACAGGGACAAAAGCTTTGTTTGCTTTTCTCTGCACTCAGGCTTGCATCACCATGTCACATGCTGCTATCTTTTACTGAAACTGCACCAGCGAAGAGTTGCTTTACACACAACCTAATGTCCACTTTCATGACCCTATTAATAACACCACCATTTTGATTCATATTGCTTCATTGTATTTCCAAAAGCTTTTCTAGCTATGTGACCAGCATATTTCTGTGAGGAAAAAATCCCATTCTCCAAGTTTTCTCCAGACTGAAGTCTGTGAATAAGCCAAAAGAACAGCTGCCTTTTGATTCAGAGAAGTAGAAACCTCGCATGCGGACTTCTAAATTCAGAGCACTTTGTAACATGCATGTTTAACATGTTTTAGCTTTGAAAGTTTGAAGTCCTTGTTCTGGTTTTAGAGGCACTTTCAGGACTCAGCCATACGCAGTATTATACCAGCAGGTTAATCTATAGAGAAAGGGTTTGTGGTGTTCTATTTAGCAAAAAAAACCTCACACTTGTCACCCTTTGCATTGCTGAGGAGGATGAAGTGTTATGGCATACTTTCACATACAGTATAATGTTCGAAGAGCCCCAGCCACTGTCTGACCCATTATTATCCATGACTGCATTCTTCCTGGACAAAAAAATGTACTTTCAGTATGCTAAACACAGAGTAGTCTAATACTCACAGCATCCCAGGAAGAAGAAAGAGTATATTTTGTGAAAGATTTGTGAGTCCTTGAAGCCTTGTTCATTAAATGTTTCCAATTGAGGAGTACTTACTCAGTCACAATCCCCGAAAAACATATTTTTCACACTCCTTTGCTAATTAGAGATTTGAATCCTATTAAATAATTTCTGTTTCTGTTCAAATACTTTTTTAGTACAGAAATGACATTTATTCAATATAAAGCTTTTTGTGTTTCACTTGTAAGTAAATGTAAATTCTATAAATCAATAGCAACACTATAAGAGTGATCACTATTGCTTTTTGTTTGTTTTTTTTTTTGTTTTGTTTTAAATAATAGATTGGGATTTGAGGTTGAAGGGGCAAGGGACTGAAGCAAATATTATGTATAATGCAACGGAGTGACCAAAGCAAAGTAGGTAAACAAAATAGGAAGAAACAGAAGTAGTACATTTTTTTTTTCTAGAATGTGTAGAATGAGTCCATTTATCTGCTTTTTGTATTATTTTTTTTTGTAACGGTCTAGGCTTTGGTCTCCTGTATGTAGCTGTGAAAATCAACCAGTCGCTTAAAAGGACAAAAACAAACAAATGTAACTGTGTGAAAGTAATGTATGGAGCCTGAAAATTTGCACTACCCTCATACTGGTTTTAAAAGTTTTGTAAGAAATTCATGCAAATATTATATTGATAATTAAGGGCAGATCATGTTTCACTCATATAGCTTACATTGAACCTGTTCTGTTTGTATTTCAGTTATGTAAATGTAATCCAATGTAAAGAATAACGTCTATTTGTTTAAAATAGTTTTGTATTACACCTAAGTAGTCATTGTCAATCTTTACACATATTTGATTAAATGTTGAACAAAAGTAATTTTGTGTGGGGGGAGTCATCTTTCCTTCTTATGTGTTTATTTCTTTTAATGACTTTAAGTAGCATTTTTCCACATGCCTTTATTCATCCACCGAATTCCACCAGGTTCCTTGTAATGCTTGTGATTTGGCCCTGTTTTGAAGACTAAACCACTATCTGTGAAAACTGGCTAAACCAAATAAAGAGTAAGAGAAGTCCAGGTCCCCTCCTCTAACCCTGCTTGAAGGGAAGTGATAACATTTGTGACGTGTGCCACTTTACTCCAAGTTGCTCATTATTAGTGGGTGTCAGAAAGTTAACATCTTCACTTGAAGCAGAGATATAGAGGTTGCCTGTGAAAATACATTGATCTTAAAAAGGTGTCATGTACTTGAGATGATCGAAGATTAAGGATGTTTTATGCACCACATCTGACAAAAGTACATTTTCAGTATATAATCGTATCAAATAATTCCAGAACCCTGCAGAACAATGGAATATTTGAGTGAGATTTTCAACTTTTAAAGCGAAAATAGCTTTGTTGATTGTTCAGCTCAGGGAATTAAGATCCTCTTGCTCTTCCCTTTAGTGGGATTAGAAGGAAAATTAATAAATGTCCTTTGCTTCAACATAGTTGTGCTCAATAGCAGTTATGTGTAAACTGGAAAAGATTGAATTCAGTCTCTGTGTAGTGTAATACTCTTAATAAGTTACTCAGTCTCTGACACAGTGTATAACAAAATGTAACATTAGGGAAAAGAAAAATGTAAGAAAAATATATACATTTTTCTGACAAAATCAAGTTGCTAGAGTGATGTCATCTGTTCGGGAAGGAGCCAAGTTAATTTTTAGCACATGCTATGAATCTCTTCATTGTCAGACAATGCTAAGAAATGTGTCCTTTTCAACAGCATTACTTGTCTAAACCGTGAAACAAATCCTTCCTGGAAGACACCCTTTCAATACTTTGCGCTTCAATCACAATGATGACTCCAGTATGTGTTTTAAATGGTTTGTTTGCCAAGATTTCTTGGCCATTTAGCATTGCAATGCTAATGTAAATTTACACTTTGCCAAAGCATACAAAACCACAACCTATATGCAAAAGTGTGTATAAGTCTCCTGTAGAAATGTGGAAAACTCGAATGTAAAACTCACACTGTTTCAGTACAGATCAACCCTTGCATGTCCACCCTTTCACACACTGCTTCCAGCGGTCTTTGAATTAAAAAAACGGAACGCTCTCAAAAGACTCATTATCCATGATATTTTCACTTACTTCAGGAATAACATTAGATCCTCATTAGAAGTTGTCATCGTATGTCCATATGTCATCATCAGTCATCATCAGTCTACATTCAGTAGTACTCCACAATGACAAAGCAAACCAAGTGTTTCCACTATTCTGTTTTAATTAAAAAAAAATACACATTAAATTGCATTTACATAAATATTCAGATCTTTGACACTCTGACACTCTAGTGCACCCTACTTATTCAGTGGATGTTGAGAAGTTTCTACAACTAGACTGGAAAGGCACACACATGCCTGTATAAAGTCCAACAGTTGATGGGTTTTATCATAGTGAAAACCAAGAGAACAGTCACAGTCACAGATCTGGGTAGTGACACAAGAGCATTTGTGCAGCATTTAATGTTCTCCATCCTTCTCATGTGGAAGAGATCTGAAACCACCACCTTCTAAGTAAGTAAAGTGACCATTCAGTCAAACAAAAACACGCCTGTATGGTATAATGACCAGACAGAAGCTGTTTCACACTAAAAGACACATAACTACCTGCTGGGAGTTTGCTAAACAGCACCAGACTATGGATTCTCGGACTACGATTAGCAAAATCCTCTGGTCTGATAAAACGTTTGACAAAATAAACTCACTGAAAGTCATCGAGTGGCCAGAGTCTGAACCTTAACCCTATAGACCAAAAGATATGAAAATATCCCTGCACAGAGACTTCCCATCAAACTTAATTGAGCTTGAAAGAAGCTTGTACGGTCAGCCCCACTGTTCTTAGCCTAAGGATTTTTTCCCCTGACGAAGAGAGCTTTGAACTCCCACACTCACTTGACATGCCACAGCTACACTGCATCACCCTCTCTGCATCACTGTATCCAGGATTCCTTGAAAACTGGATGATTTATGTAGCAACTACACTCACTCACTTTATAGCTGCCAGCCCCAAGACCGCACCTAAGAAATGACGGATATCTCTGCCACCCATTCAGGGTCCCCTTTCCTGTCACCTACAGCCCTGCCCTCCTGTAGGTAGAGCTCTTCGTCCACTTCCACAGAGCCAGCAGCTTCAGGATGCAGCCGCCATTAGCTGTGATTGATATCTGCAAGTACCCAGCAATACATAATGACACTCAGGACATGCTGGGACTTGCTTCAGTACTTCCAGTAGTAATTGTAAATAGGGTCAACAGAGTGTACTCAGTTCATAGGGGGCTATCACTCTAACTTACACACTATTCATCATTGGCCTCAGTCTATATGAAATTTGCAACCAAGTACTAAGAGAAAGGCCTAAACATGTATGTCAGTGGGATTATTATTATTATTATTATTATTATTATTATTATTATTATTATTATTATCATGGTTATTATTATTTATTTTTATTATTAACTAAACAAAGGAAATACCTGTTTGTTTGGGGTTTTTTTTGCTTTGTCTGTTTTGTTTCTTAGTTACCTGCCTGACCAAGGCTCTTTGTCCCTGATTGCTCAGTTAGTGTGGGCAGCCGGATTCATAAGACTGCCGGTGTTTCCAGGGGGGTATTCCAGAAAGCAGGTTCAACTTACCATTTGGTAAAAACCTAACCTCTGGGTTGATCAAGCCCAAACCCGCATACCACGAGTATGTCGGTTCCAGAACACCTGATAAGAGT
>JBBPCW010000022.1:1729870-1744509 GCA_037974425.1 Phenacogrammus interruptus | reverse complement strand
CACACACACACACACACACACACACACACACACACACACACACACACACACACACACACACACACACACACACCTGGGTGGAGCAAGTTAGTTAACAGGTGCCACATGCACATGTCCAACGCTAAGACAAATCAAAGGATTTGTCTTGTTGAATTTTAAATAAGCTGGCCGGTGATGATTTGTCTAGTGATGGGACTGGAGTCTTAAATCTTAAATGCATTGGAAAGCTTTTAAGAGTAGAGTCTTAAATGCACCTTATGTCAGCATTAGTGGTCATTCATAGTTAAAAGAAGTCAGGAACCCATTGCTGGCAACAGCAAAAGAGTGTTAAATTATACAGCTGGGCCAGCAGATGGGGCTAAAATTTAGTTAGACTTAGACAATTTGTAGTGCTTTATAGAGAGTACCTCGTCCTATTCATGGCATCTCCAAACTGTGTAAATTAATGCACAACCATACATCCAGAACTGTCCTGTTAAGTACTAAAAACAACGTATGTTAAACATTTAAAGGGCCATTTCACCTATTTTGCACAATCAAACCTTAGTCATAATCTGCTAAATCAATTTGATTATTAATTTAGTTTGATGTGAAATGCTCTGTGCTGGAGAAACAAAACACAGAATATTTTACAACAGTGGTAATAAGAACCAGATGTCTGAACTATCTTAACATGTTCTAAAAGCTACCTGACGAATGTATAACAAAACTGAACACACTGCTTTTATGTCTGAGAATTTTAAGATAAGGTTTTGGTTCTTTTTCCTACTCCAATCACAGCAGAGTCCATTCATCAGCAAGCTGTTGTAAGACAAAGTAATCCTAGAAGATCCCTATTTTTGTATTATCAATATTACATGTAAACACTTAGAAGTAATGCATCTTTCACAAGTTATTCAAGATACTGAATAAAACATCACTCTCAGACAACAATCTTGTATCTTAAAAGTGGTAACCTTACATAGAAAAAACATTTCAATGAAGGCTAAAGGAAAAATATTTAATTATATATAGTTTTAGACCACTCCTGCTTGCGCAATCATGATATGGTCACATAATTTAAAGAGCAGCTTGTGGTTTAAATGATGACATACTGAAGGCTTTTTTCTCAATAGTGTTAATATATCTGCACTACAGACATCCCTACACCTGGTTCCTATTACTGCCATATTACAAAAATTAAATCTGAGTGGGTACATTTCTCTACAATATATTGTTTACATTTAACTATGCTGAAAATGTTTAAATGTCAACAACTGAATTATGTAGAAATTCTGAAAAGTTAGTGAAATTCCCCTTTAAAGTTAGTTATTGGTGGACCCAATAGTCTACAAAAAAGAGCCTCACAGAAAGTGCTTCATTGAAATAAGCCTCCCTCTTTGGCTTATGCTGGTTGAAACCATTTGTTTTTTACCAAAGAGGGTCTAAATGACACAGTATTTACTAACATTCATAGTCGACTACCATCAAAGTACTCTGACGCACGTATGTTAATGTGGCCAAGTAGATCACCCTTTAGCTAAAAGAGTGGGACTGAGCTGAACATTCAGTGTGAGAATTCAGGTTACAGCAGAGGGGGTTCATGTCAGAAAGGATAAACACAGTTATACGTTACATAACGGGCTTGCTATGCATTATTAAGCACTTGCAGGGGAAAGCAAATGAGGAGTACTGCGGCACTGAGTGCTCGAGTTTGGCGCAGGCCATTTTGCCATGTTGAATGATCCAGATCCATATTTCATGAGCTGACATCACGACCCACCTCTGCAAGATATGTGCCATGTACCGAGACTGTAGCTGATTTCGGCCAGAAAGCTGCGTGAAGCATCTGAATGTGTTTGGGGGGGGGCGGTTGGTGGAGGAATTACACAACCGATTAGGGGATGATTAGCCATGAACTGACTGGCTACATAGCAAGTTGTAAATGCGTAAAAGCAATTGGGAATTAAATAATTAAGCAAAAGACAATTTCCTGGAAAGAGTCTTTGAAGCTGATCAAGGCAAGCATTCTGAGTGAAAGGGAACAAAAAAAAAAGAACCCAAAACAAACTAAAATCGTGTCCAGGTGCAAACGTTTCTAAAGGATACAAAAGCTGATAAACTGAATTCATTTCCTGGGCAAGAGAGATGCATCCGGCCTTCATGTCTTTGTGCTTGCAAGTTACAATGTGCCAAGATTGCGTTCCTCGCTTTCTGACTACTATTAAAGTGCATGAACTAGCCAAGATTCTACCTGAGAGGCTTTGGGACTAAGTGCAATTTCTACCTAATTGCTTAGACTCTGGACAATGATTTATGTGCTGTGCTTTGTGGAGAATCATGTACACTCGTGCATTCACCAAAATGAACACAGGGAACCGGCTACTTTTTAGCTAGCAACATGTAAAACTGTTCAGGGCTACTGTTATTCGTACATTAGATCTTCTTTGCCTGCTAATATTAGCAAACTTTTGTACATATCTTTAAGGTGACGTTGAACAGAAAGCGCCAATCTTCCTCTTGGCAAAACAATGCGACTAGAATGTGCTTGCCCGTGTCGAGACATCACTGTTTTTACCTATTTTACCCACACTCATATACCTACAGATAGTGATTTCCAACCCTTGTGCTATGAATCGTAATAGTACCATAAGGATCGTATTCACATCGATTTACAGTAAGCGGTCTTGCACTCCCGCCCCCCCACACTTGTTTAAAAACAAACGCATGTTTTGGAATGATCTACCAAAAAAAAAAAATAGTACAAATACCAATATACAATTATTAGTAACAGAAAACATTGCTAAAGACAGCAAAAAAGTTGTGTCTAGCTAAAAAAAAAAAAAAAAAAAAAAAAACTACAGATTTTCAATTGAGAGCTAAAACCCAGTGTCTAAAACATGACATTTTCCTACTGAACACATATTTCTGCATAATTCTTCATAATACCACCAGAGCTCAGGTTCTTCTTCAGTGAAACAGCAGATAAGACTCGTAAATACTTTAGATCCTCTATACATCGTCAGCTGGTAGGTCAGGAACATTTATCTTTGCTCGGGTGAAGAAGGCCATCTTCTCTCTATGCACAGGAAGGTAAATATAAATGCGTTTGTATTTTGTTTTGTTTTTTTCATTTTCAGTTGACAAATGTAGAGACATAGTAAGACAAATGCCAGAAAGAACCATAAAATGTAATGTTATTTTGTCTAATGCGGTTTTAGTCTCTTCACCTGAAAGACTGGACCTCTGGCCCCTCTTTACGGCTCTGCCCTCGAATTTTGTGCACCTCCTTAGCTGCCGCTCGCATCATCTTCTCCACTCTCTGCTCTTGCAGCTGCTCTTCTTGAGTCTGTCATGAAAAGGAAAGAATGACAGAAAAGGCATTGAAATCATTGCCTCCCATAGAATGACTGTCACAGACTGAAAACATATTCAAAACACAAAAGCAAACAAACATTACAGCGATTCTATATGATTTCAAAATAATAATAAAATAAGAGATTCATGTTGTATTACTAACACTGTAAACATTAAAAGTCCTGGAAACATCTTAATTAGACCATCTAATTAAGGAAAGTACTGACAAACAGAAATTGTGTAATAGAATGCTTTGGAATGTATTCCCAGTGACAGTTTTAAGGCGCTAATGAGCAATCTGTACTGGAGTACATTTTGAAAGCAACCTTCCTGACCAGAGCAAAACATTTGACATGAGTCAGTACAATAGGTGGCAGAATGCAGAATGTGTGTGTGTGTTTGTAATCACCTGTCTCTCAGCTTGTGTGAGCAACAGGCGAAAGCGCTCATCCTCCTGTACCCAGGCAGGGAGGCTGTGCTGGCCCTGCTGCCTAGCACTCTCCAGCTGTTCCTTCAGCTGCCGAAGCACACGCAACTCCTCACTCAGCCGGTTGTGACGAGTCCGAGACACCTGCAGCTCCAACTCTAGGTCCAGAGGGGTCCGTAGTACACCATCCAGCCCACGTACCTGCATTGGAGGCTGAAGAGAGAAGAGAAAGAGAGAAAGCAAGAGAGTGCAGATCTTAGTTTTATATTTATAAACATCCGTGAACAGTCCATGTCTTTTTCATACCAGAACAGCAGCACAGGGATTTTAATACAAACATACCAACAGCTGTGGGATCTAAATAAATCAACTAACAGCTTGTCTCTGAATTTCTACATACTTCAGCCTCACATGGATGGAATGAGTTCAGAGTTGTGATGATTTAACATTTATGCAAACATATCCTCAGAGTTTGAAATACAGCAAATTATGCAGTATTTCAGACCTGCTATTTTTGCATATGGTAGTTATTACCTTTAAGTTTGGTATTTACCCACTTTTCGATGCAAGAAAGAAATCTCTCTCACTTCAGTGAATAGTTTATGAAGAGTCTCTGAATATGACGGATCAACCAAATCAAACAACTTAAATATTTGGAGTATGCTGATGTGTAGGCTATGGGTACCAAGTTGTCTGGGCAATTACCATAACGCACAGATGCTTCTTTCTCTTATAATCTCAGTGAGCGTGCTCTTAAATGCCTTAATGAACTTCATCTAACACACTCAGGAGTGAACTTGACCCCTCCAGGCCCAGGAAGCCACACAGGGAGGTGACACAACTGCTTCCTCTGAGGCAGCTGGCGCTTCATTAACAATGACCTTGGGTCAGTCAGGAAATGTCAGCATTAAATATTAAACTCCCGATCACATATTTGCCTTCACTTTTCAGAGAACCAATTAGTTTTTTTTAAGAAAGACATTTCTCTGAATAATACAACTGCAATGATGACTGTGCAAATTTGTACTTAAAAGTCTTGGCAGACAGTCTTTCATGATGAGAGAGAAAGGTCCTGTTGGGAGAAAATACTAAGGTGACAGTGGGATGTGTGTGAATCAAGAGTGTTACCTTTTTGATGCGAACACTGCGTCTCTCTGAGGCATTACGGACAAAGGGCGACTTCTTGGACAAAGTGGAGCTGTCACTGTCACTGCGGTTGATCTACCAAAGAAAGTAAAATAGATTAGTGTGCCTACATACTGTAGGCAACCTTACCCTACATAAATAATGGGTCATTCAAATGTCTGCTGTGAGAATATATAACTGAGAACTCAGTATCAGTATCCTAAAGTGTGCAGATAAAGGGAGAAACAGCAAGAAAAACAATGAATGGTCTGATCTATGATCATTATGTGAGACACATCTAAGATCACAACACTTGCTAGCTACATGGCTCAACATGGCTAGCTACATGGCTCTTTACATCAGCTTAGGGAACACCATCCAATCCACCCAGAGAGTGAGTCCATGCAATGTTGAACTCCCAGCCAGACACTAAACTTTTGATTAGAGGTCAACAAATATGTTTTTTATTTTTTATTCCCCCAAGGTAAATTCTAAAACTGCTCCATAACTGGTATTTGGAACATATTCAGTAGAAATTAAAATCTTAGTTCCAAAATTTAGAATAAAGAACAAAAAATATAGCTACTGGTACATAAATAAACTATTATTTCCCTGCCACCATGCATTATTTGGGCTTTGTCTTGTGAGAAAATATCCTGGTTCAAAGTCCCTTTTCAGAGAAATAATGGTGTCAAAATTATTTGACTTTTTGAATGATTTAGTATGGATTTTGCATTATATACAAAATCCATGCTAAAACTTAAACTTTAAAGCCCTTTTTCTCAGTTTCAGCTTTGGCATAGTTACTGCATGTTGGCTTTGTAGGGCAGTATAGCTGAACCCTTTTTTGAGCAAGCAGACCATGACCCTAGTCAGCAAGTACAGATGCACAATCTCTAACCTTCACACAACGTTGAACAGGCGTGTCAGGCAGGACAGCCAAACAATAAGTGATGCTCAACAAATGATCATCAATCTTTTTAAGCATAACAGAAGATAACACAGTGCTGTTATTCTTGCCAACAAAGAGGTAAATGTTAGTTGGGGGTGGCAATTTTTTAAAACCTGTTTTGTGTGGCTTACTGGGGGGAACCCAATATTTTCTAAGCCTATTTTGAAATTGTTGTGTGTGTCATTCATTTTGTTTAACCTGAAATATCAGTAATTGCACTTGTGGTTTATTTATTTTAGATTATTTTCATGAAGCATGCCAATATGGCTGGTGACTCTATACACTCACCCTGCAGATGTACTGGCTCTGAGGACCTGGAGAGAAGGTCTTTGAACGGATAATTGTGTTGCCCCTCACAAAAGGATTCTGCTGGTTGATCTCAGGCCGGCGTTCCTTAGGTCGCACAACAGAGAAAGAGCTGGAAAGGCCCTCTATGCTTGTTTCCTTATTCACCTGTCACAATCAAAATTTGATAATGAATGTTAAATTAATGATAATGCCACACAGCATCTTCAAAACCTCAATTCTGATTCATAGTTGGTTAAGCTCATTTGGACAGCAGTCCTATAACCCCTCCTGCATAATTTTGTGTTTTCCATGTATTTGCATACCTGATTCATATGTTACATAACTGTAAACCCTTTGCAGAGCTCAATCAGGTGTTTAAGGGCAGAGAAACGCAAAACTTTGAAATAATGCATTAGGATACAATTATAATAAACATATTAAGAGAGCTTAAATTAATTAGCCGATGTCATATAGAAGAGAATCTCATTGCAATAGGAAAGCACCTTTTCTGGAATAGCTAATGCTGTATTAGGCTTGGCCACCTCCTCCTCCTCCTCCTCTTCCACCTCCCATTGGCAACCTTCAGGAAAAAACTCCTCCCCCTCAACATCACTGCCCACTCCATCCACAAAGACATCACCTTCCAGAGGATCGGTGTTCCTGTCAGACAGTATAACACCAATCAATACATCAATCAATGTAAAAAATCTCTCTGAGAGCCACAAAGCACTTCTGCTTAGATTACAACTCACAACAAAGCTAAACGCCATTAAACAATCATGAATGACCATAAAGACTGTAGTGTCAAAAAAACTAAACACACTGTGGTTCATTAAAATAATTCCCAAAGCAAAATGCAAGCTAGGGTGGAGTCATTCTTCTACTGAAGAATGTGGCTAGTTGGCATTCCTTATCTATTCAATTTCTACCCGGAAAAGAGAGAACATTTTAGCTGCTTGGGAACCTTGTCAAGGCTTTTAGTCATGCGGGGAATTGCAAGAGTTAGGCCTGCATATTTTCCAAGTGCATTTTCAGTGGCATGAGATTCAGGTTCAGCCAAGCAAACATAAGTAAACGGATAAAGGCTTAATAAGTTCTTGTGCATCTGCAGTTTTAATAATCTCTTGACATGTAAATCAACCAAACTCTGATAAACATCCTCATCAACTGCCAAATGTTTCATGTATAAAGCTGATCCAAAACCTCGTTGCCTGTAATTATGTTTTATTGCAAGTTTGGCAGCAAAGCTACAGTCTTACAAATATACCCCAAAGATCAGCAACGCAATCAGAGGCCGAAAACTGTTACTTGACTGCTTGGTCAATTTGGCATGACTATCTAGAATCTAGAAATGCGGGAAGACACAAAAAAACACACAGAATTGTTTTCATCTGGAAGTATTAACAAGCCAAGGGGGTCATTATCTAACCAGCCTTTTGAAGGGGAGAAAGTATATGAGCTGGTTTTCTTATGCGCCACTATGCAGTGGAAGCAGGTAATTGGACAGAGAAGAGTAGGTGCAGTTTGTATTTTTTTGTGTTCATGGCTGGGAGACGAGAGACATGTTGTGGCAATAGCATGGCTGGTGCACTGATTGAGCGGGGGCTGCCTCGCCTGGGACAAACATTTGGCATTTTGGACTCTGGCACAGCTCCACTTTGCTGTAAGCTGTAATATTTTCTCACCACTTTTTAGCACAAAGCTGTGATGGACAAATCAAGGTTATTTAGCTATTGATTAAAGGCTGAAATTCAACCATCACCCTTTTGAAGTTTTAGTAGTATTCAAGGGGCACTTACCAGTCTTCCACAGATGCATTCTCCAAATTAGCTGCTGGGTTTTCTGTGGTGCTGGGTATTGTAGTCTAAAGGTATGATGGACAGAAATATATTGCTGGCTATTGGCAACACTAATTAACACTATATTTATTTTTAAATATACAGTATATTTAAAGATGTTTGTAATACATTTTTTTAATAAACTTTGTATGTGTATGTATATATCACCTCTGGCTGTGTGCAGGCCTCTGGGCCTTTGTGCTTGCCATCCATGTCTGCAATGTACATGTAGCTGAGGAGGTTATACCACTTGGTGCACCACACTTCTGAACACTCCACATCGGCTAGACTTATCTGAGCACCAGCCTTGAACCGATGAAAAGCAAAGAAATAATTAAACAACTTAGACCTGATGTGTGTATAATTCATGCCAAACATATCACCACTTGCTTCTGTTTTAAAACATGTTTGAAAACGGCACATTCAATGCAAGTCCAGAAGCTTTCAAGTCTTTCCTTCAGAACCAGATTATTTAGCATAAGACTGAATAACAAGTTCTACACCACTAAATGCAAATGTGAAGCTGACACAATTCAAAGCACACTTACAAGGCATTCCTCTTGTCTAGACTTGCTAGTGCAGCATACATCAATGCGAAGGGTCTTCTGTCTGAGGGCGCCCGGGGACAGCTGTACACTAAACACTTCGTTTAGCTCCACCGTGTCATGGGGCAAAGAGCCACGGGTGCGGAACAGGCAACGAGTGCCCTCCGGGCAGGGCAGCACCACCACCCGTACATACCTGATGAGAGAATGGATCAGTCAATCCATCCACCCATAAGCAAACCTATACTTAAAAATTACCAATTTAAACTATTACAAGTTACAAGGCTAACATCTTCAACAAGAAAGTTGATGTCTTCTTCTTTTGTAAGCATAAACCTTCTTTAGATAAACTCCTGTACTCTTTAGTTCATTACGATAGAGTAAGCTCTATAATACAAAGACTTGGCATTATAGACCTTACTTTTTCCAAGGCAAAATATAAAATATTAAATCTCACTTGATCTGGTCATTTTCGCCTCATAGCATATATTTTTCAACATAGTTCTATACAATTAACATCAAAGTTTATAAAATAAAAAACAGACTTTGCTAGGGGGAAAGGGAACCTGAAGACATACATGTTCTGGGTGGCAGTCAAGGAGAGGGAGCAGCAGTTGGTCAGCTGCATGATGAAGAAGGCAAATCGCTTCTCTTTAACATCGTACTTCAAGCCCAGTCTGATCTGAGCACAGCTGACTGATCCTCCTTCATCATAGCCTAGCAAGTGCTCTGTGGGGACTCCAGACCTGTAAGGATTTTCACCAGCACACAGACTCGTATTGTGTAACATACTATACAACAGAAAAGTTCATTGGGGAACACATTCTCTACTACAGTCACCAAAAGAGAGCTATTTAACAATTGCTTTTAAAAACAACTTGAGTCTCGGCATGAATGTCAACTTAACTAAGCAATGACTTTAACTGCCCTCAAAATGATTAATGTGTGGGAAAATTATGAATAAGCCAACAGGAAGTACCTGTGGGTCAAGCCTGCACAACTCTGCGTTCTATATCACTCCAATACAAAGCTCTCCCTTATGTAACATCATGACTGTAGCAGCTACAAACCAGCCATCTAAAGTGCAGACATCTGAGCTGTAAAGCAACTTGACCTGGTCACCTACCTTTTCTCTGAGGCTTCATACACTCCACTGTCTCCTGCCACTGATTCGTCAGACACAGCCGAGGTTACACCCACTTTCTTTGAGCTGGGCCCCAAAACCTTCGTTTGTGCAATAACATCTACAGACAAGAAGTACAAAAGTGACACCGTAGGTGTTAGGTTGCAGTGCCGAGTTCACACAGCAGACCAAGTAGTAGCGATCTGTAACTCAATCTACCTCAACTCAAAATGCTTATCTGTCGTGTCAGGTAAAACCCTAAAACCCTCCCCAGACAGCCCAAACAAGCTGTAATCAGGTGGCAGAAAGCATGCAATTATTGGGCCATAAAAATTTATGACCATAATTAGCAATGTCAAAAATAACAATCGTGACAAGGACCAATGCCCCTAATATATTGATCATCTCTTGCTTGGCGCTACTGCCTGCTGTTGCTCAATTAACAAGTGGTGCTTGAAAGTTTGAGAACCCTTTAAAATAAACAGGTATTACATTATTGAATAAAACAATGTGAACCTTTGCTTACAGCATCTGTTGTGACCTTGTGCAACTAAAACTGCATTTAAATGTCTGTTAAGCGTTCCTTCATACAAACTACTGCATGCCTTGCACTTGGAATGGCTTTTGTTGGTCAACCAGCGAGGATAC
This sequence comes from Phenacogrammus interruptus, assembly GCA_037974425.1. Lineage (NCBI taxonomy): Eukaryota > Metazoa > Chordata > Actinopteri > Characiformes > Alestidae > Phenacogrammus > Phenacogrammus interruptus. The sequence goes on along the minus strand of JBBPCW010000022.1, from coordinate 1,734,227 downwards.
CAGTAGTTTAAAAATGTCTCCAACTCTTTAGAAGTTGTTTGTAACCTATTCCAGCCAATACACATCAACACAGGAGTGTCACAATATATGGAAATAGATATCACGATGTAGTTCACGAACAAAAGGATATATTGATAAAACTCATTTAATCAGATCATAAAAAATACAGCATCAGCAAATATCTGGATCAAACAGCACAGTAAGTGGCTCCTTAACACTGGTTACTACCTGACACAGAACACAAAAGATGACGACACAGTGTCTAGCTAGCTGTGTGCCCATTACTACTGCGCAAAATCATGTTGGAGGAGATACAAGAGCAAGACACTCTACCTGCACCCTAAAAAGAGTTAGTTGATTTACACAAAAAACAAGGTGTCAAGAGATCCCATCTGCAGAAAATACCAATAAGCACATAAAGGAACATCACCACAACTGTTTCACTCACTGTGCCGCCATCACCCTGCAGATTTCGCTTGCATAGAAAGTAAGCTGCAGTTTGATGCTATCCCAGAAACAGTAAATGTTACATTAAGGTCTTGGTTGTTAAAATTTAGCTGCCACAGTGTTGAAATGGTCAGCATTTTCTTCATCTTAGTTATTTGTTATGAATCATCAAAGTAGCAGGACAGAACCAGGTACACTGGTCAGCTTACAGTTTTTAAATACAGATACACTTAATATTAATAATAAATAATAAAACATGGTCATTTTGTAAGTTACCTGTATTACGTGGATCTATTTTTATCTATTTCACAAATTAAACAAGAGCGCTAACTGCACTAAATCGTGTGCTTATTTTTAAAGATATGTGAATAAACTGTTCTATTTTCCACTTTCACAGGCAAAGACTTTCACATATAAATGGGACTGGCAGCATCAATCGTTTAGTGTAACCACGCATTTAAGCATTTAGTTTTCACATCAACCTGAGCAACTCTGTCTTTAAGCACGATGCTGCTGCAGCGAGACAGAGCGCGCAAGAGATTCATTGTTACATGACTGATAATGCATACTGACAACTGAACCTATTTAAATAAAATTTTATTGAATCAGGCTACAGTGGGTACAGAAATTATTCAGACCCCCTTAAATTTTTCACTCTGTTATATTGCAGCCATTTGCTAAAGTTCATTTTTTCCTCATTAATGTACACACAGCACCCCATATTGACAGAAAAATACAGAAATATTGACATTTGTGCAGATGTATTAAAAAAGAAAAACTGAAATATCACATGGTCCTAAGTATTCAGACCCTTTGCTCATATTTAACTCAGGTTCTGTCCATTTCTTCTGATCACCCTTGAGATAGTTCTACACCTTCATTTGAGTCCAGCTGTGTTTGATTATACTGATTGGACTTGATTAGGAAAGCCACACATCTGTCTATAAAAGACCTTACAGAAGAGCCTTGGTGAGAGAGGTAAAGAAGAACCCAAATCACTGTGGCTGGGCTCCAGAGATGCAGTCGGGAGATGTGAGAAAGTTGTAGAAAGTCAACAATCACTGCAGCCCTCAACCAGTCGGGGCTTTATGGCAGAGTGTCTAATGAGAGCAAGATAGAACTTTTTGGCCTTCATTCTAAGCGGTATGTGTGGAGAAAACCAGGCACTGCTCATCACCTGTCCAATACAGTCCCAACAGTCAAGCATGGTGGTGGCAGCATCATGCTTTGGGGGTGTTTTGCAGCTGCAGGGACAGGACGACTTGTTGCAATCGAGGGAAAGAGGAATGTGGCAACCTTCTCCAGAGTGCTCTGGACCTCAGACTGGGCCAAAGGTTTACCTTCCAACAAGACAATGACCCTAAGCACACAGCTAAAATAAAACTCAGTGACTGTTCTTGAATGGCCCAGCCAGAGCCCTGACTTAAACCAAATTGAGCATCTCTGGAGAGACCTAAGAATGGCTGTCCACCTACATTTACCATACAACCTGACAGAACTAGAGAGGATCTGCAAGGAGGAATGGCAGAGGAACCCGAAATCCAGGTGTGAAAAACTTTCCAAAAAAGACTCATGGCTGTATTAGATCAAAAGGGTGCTTCTACTAAATACTGAGCAAAGGGTCTGGATATTTAGGACTGTGAGATATTTCAGTTTTTCTTTTTTAATAAATCTGCACAAATATCAAGAATTCTGTTTTTTTTTTTATCAATATGGTGTGCTGTGTGTACATTAATGAGGGGGAAAAATTATTATGAAATAATTTTAGCAAACGGCTGCAATATAACAGAGTGAACATTTTAAGGGGGTCTGAATACTTTCCGTACTGACTGTATGTACTCCTGTTTTCTCCAAGTTTAATGCAACATTTCATAGAAAACCAGTTTAAGAATCGAAAACTTGAGTTTCCTTTGCTAGCCCTGCTAGAGGGGGTGTGTAATGTAAAAATGGCCAAATATCGGCCCAATTTAGTAGAACGTCTTTCTAATTTCAAATTAGAAAGAAATTCTATTAAATTAGTAAGACATTCTACATTGTTTGCATCCAAGTACCATGTTGATTCCGAATTTAGTGGCTGTTTGCATTAATTGAGACTGAGAATGTCATTTAAAAAGTTACATGTTAATGTCTATATACCTTCAAGGTATTTGTAGTTTAGGCAGGCCACTTGGCCTATCTCATGCTAGGAGAAAGCAACCAACTTTGCAAAACCAGAGTTGAGAACGACTGGCATGAACAGAGCCTTCATACCTTTAGAAGGCTCCCCAGGAGCTGTGCTGGCATCCTGCTTACCATCCCGGTAGGCTAACTGTGAGAGCTGCTGCTCCCCCTCCAGACGCAGCTCAGCAAGCCGTGCCTGCAGCTCCAGGTTAAGGTGCGGGGCTGTGCCTGGGAAGGCCTCTCCAGCCAGGAAGGAGGCATCAGGGACAAGTGGTGAACAAGGTGGGGAGAGAGATGAAAGAGAGGAGCGTGGAGACAGGGAGCTCATGGAGCGTGGTGTCTCAGACAAGCGTGAAACCTGTACTCTCTGGCTGGGCCCAAGGCTGGCACCTGCCGGCCCAGAAGACACCTCGTTCTCGTGGATGGTAGTAATAGAGCTGGAGGGCCTGTAGCTGGATGATACCCCTTCCTGGAACAGTGAGTCCAGCTTGACCTGGAAGTCTGGGTCACACAGCTCTGGCTGCTCCAGGTAGATGTCGGTGAAGCTGAGTGAGGAAGATGAGCCGAGACTAGAAGTGGCCAGTGAGCCTCGGCTAGAGGTGAGTGAACCACGGCTGCTTCCCGAGGAACACGACAGGTTGCTGGCTGAGAGGCTGAGAGAGAGAGAGGGGGGGTGGGGTGTCAGGGAGAGCAAAGAATAAAGTATTAAGCATTAAAAAGTGCAGACTCTGCTTTACACTTTACAGCCTTCAATTTCTATTTCTGTCTTTAAGTCTGAATCCCTCCTCCTTGTTCACTCTCACTCCATTCCCCAACTTCAAATGCATTCTGCTCTAAAGCAAACATGCTAATTAAAACATGGCAGGCTCATTAGTGGGATGCGCCAGGGACTCACACTCCACACTTCCACATCTTTGATGTGCATCAGCCAGAACCAGACAATGAATTAGGCATGATTCAAGAAAAAATTTCAACAAAGGCATTGCTAAAGTTAGTCAGCAGTGTTTGAATGCATTGCTTTACATCTTCAATGAGCAAAAGTCTCTGGTGCGTCCGGCAAAACGCCTTTAAGCACACTTCAGAACAAGTCTGTCCTGATTACTCGACTCTTACATCATCTTATATAACACAGATTTCTCGTGACATGCGCTTCTTGAGGAGAATTTATTCTGATAATATTTAAACTGAGAATTCACAATGTATGAAGATCACAGCTTAGATATAGATGCCAACACCAACGCCTTTAGCCTGTGTTCACAAAGTAGAGCATTCAAAAAATATTCAACTGCGCACACACACTATATATTTATATTTATCCATGTACCTACTACATCTACCAATATATCTGCCTGTATCTACGTATCTACTATCTCCATTATATCTTCATTTATTCATAAGTCTGAGTAGGTAAGTTACCTCTTTAGTTGTGTATGTAGTGAGGATGCCTGCCTCACAAGTTCCTCTAGCTCTTTTACCAGTTTGTTCCTCTTGCAATGCAACTTCAATCTACAGCAGAAAAGAGTAAAAAAATAAACATGTTTTTACAACATATACTTTCTCTGCAAGGATGCTCTTCATTCCGTTTAAAAAACTTAATTAAAGAACTAAGGGTTGGAAGTATGATGTATACAACACCATGATGCTTAAAGATTTTCATGGTACACAATATTTATCTTATCTTACATTTACCAACAAGCTAGAACAGATGCACCAGCTGTTTGTAGATCTATAAAAATATAATTTTACAATA
>JBBPCW010000022.1:1692726-1720106 GCA_037974425.1 Phenacogrammus interruptus | reverse complement strand
CCTGGCACTATATTGGCCCTGCGTCCCAATACTTTTGTCCACGCTAGTTATATTTATTCACAGTGCCTCTCAATGGATGTATTGGGACGGTAACGCTGTTCAACTCTAAGGCCAAACGTCGATATTTAGTCATAATTTTCGTTGACTAAAGCAACCCTACACACAGGCACACACACACACACGCGGGCATGCACGCACACGGGCACACACTCACGCACACAGGCACACACTCTCACACGCTCCTTTTTTAGGCAGCTTACTGAAGCCCTAATCTCTCGTTTGCCCCCTGCTGGTTGGCTGAGAAAGTGTTTGATCTGATGTGCAGCAGAGCTGCTATTAAAATCGCCGACAATCATCTTAATTTAATCGTGGCAGCCAAAATCGTGATTGTGATTAAAATTCGATTAATTGTGCAGCTCTACTTATGGGATAGTGCAGTGCCCATCGAATGCCTACAGAACTACAGAATTCGGTCGGAAGCAGTAGGTCATCCGGGTACTTCTTGCCTACTGTTTTTCTAATACTACGAATTTGGACATACTACGCGCCTCACGTACTGTTTTGCATACTATATAGAAGGGAAGTGTGCGATTTCGGACACAGCGAGTGTGAACTGCAGATAAAATAAAAACGTATCAAGCAGCATGTCTTATGCTTTTTCACCTTCAGAAGGATGTAAATATGGATTGAGTCAATGTGATTTTTCAATAAACTAATCATTGCAGAATGAGTGTTAGACGGCCAGGTTTGATCCTAATCATAATGGATTTAATCCTAAAACACAAACCTGAAAATAATTACTCCGGCAACACAGGTATATTAGACAATTAAATGAGAGTGAGCAAAATGCACTAAAATAAATGGCATAATGGCCATTTGCATGTGTTGGTATCAAATGTTTGTGCACTGCACTCAAGGAACTATGAAGTTCACAGACATCAGATCCTGCATTTTGGCTGTGGGACTGCTGATGAACACTGTTGTCTCCGCGCATCTCCACAGAAGGGGACAACAGTGGGGAACCCCTGTGGGAACCCCTGTGAAGTCAAACGCTCACGGCCCATGTTCTAATGCAAACTGACAAAGCGTGCGGCCGAGTGCAATGCGGGGCATAGCTAAACGATGAGTCAGACACTTTCATTCAGTACACTCTATAAATTCCCCACATCATTTATGAGGCTCCAACTAGCGTTGTGTCGCGTTCAAGGTCCAACAATAAACGGCCGCTGCCCCACTGACGACGGCCCAGGTACTATCGCTGCTAGAGATAACATTCCATTTACCTGAGCTAATGTTTTCAGCACGTCACTGTGAGGGAAAATAAACAATACAGCCTTGTGTGGAATGTAAGTGCTACCCAGAAACACTTTGTCTTTTGTGACTTGTCAAAATTGATAACTGCTTGGCTTCTAATCATTATTCATTCAAGAGCTGTTTCACTGTTTGCAGGCTATTGCGTTGCATTAGACCATGGCTGTGTAATCTTATCGTTCTCCCTCCAAAAAACTGCAGACAGAGCCAGGCACCAGCTGACACAAGAGCAGCTTTTAAGAGGAGATGAAAACCAGCACAGCCCAGGTGTGCCTTACACAAGTGAGTGTGCAATGCTCTGCTCTCCATTCAGGACTCTGTCTGCTGTTGAAACACCCCTAGTATCTACTAAACCTAGAATACGGTAATTTTGCTGCCATTATCACATAAGCACAGTAGGTTTTTTTATGTTACGTTTGGAGCTTAGACACAGATATCACAACTTTGACACTATACCCAAATATCCACTTTCACCAACCCACATGTTCAATATTACAGATGCACTCAGGGAACATTGTTACCCTGAAGAACAGGACTTGGCTCTTTAAAACGTTATAATCAGTAGCTTACCGTAGAAAAGAATGAACAGTCGAACCTGTATGAGCTTTCAAACTAAGCGGGGAAAAAGCACACAACTCACATGTAAAAATTCCACTCCAATTGCTATTCTAAACCAAGCTTTTCTTCATTGTTCATTCATATATGACACAACAACTACTATCTGAGCCCTTGAGTGGAAGCTCAAGTGGGCTAATCATAAGGGTACGCAATACAACACATTAAGATGTACTAAGTCATCCAGGTAGTGACTCTGTGGTGCTTTATTTTTCCAACTCCAGTAGAAAATTGCCAAATGGTACCTAATATAATAAATATAGTCATTTTATTTACCATAAAAAAATCCAGCTAGTTTTCAGGAAATTTGAAAAAAAATTTGCAACTCTGTTGAAATTGATGGAAGTACCCCTTAATAATTTTCATTCTTCGTTGAAAGCCTATCACGACTAAGAATTTGCCTTTTTTCAGGATTAAGTGAATCAAACCCCCAAAACATGCTTGTGGGAATTTCTACATTTTTTTCAATTCTACAAAGAGATCACAATGCCTGATCCAATGATAAATCCTTATTAAGCATTTTTATACAACAGACTGGAGGTGTTGCCCAATGCTTGTAGCAGAACAGTGTTAAAAACTGCTCCTGAAATGCTTTTAAGCAACTGATTAACTGTTGGTGCGTAACAGTATCACATGCAAACCAGCAGCCCTCTATTGTTCAAACAGACAATGCACTTCCTAAGCGTAAATGTTGGAATTGGTGTTGCACTGATATGTAAAATACACATTTTTTTTATATTTCATGAGGTTGGACTAGAGAGGATGGAAACATAAACAAAATGCTCCAACTGTTGCTCAGCAGGGGAACACCAGCAGTGTCTATATGGGATCTGCTGAAGAGGTGGGAGACAGGCAAACGCAATGACAGATTTAGGTCAGGATTTGAAACGTTGGACATTTTTAATCAGCTCCTTTGATGCAAGATGATGTGTGCAGAGACCAACGCAACAGCTTGAAAGCCGTTTCTATTTTGACTTTCACTGCAGCTCCTTGAACAGCCTTGCACAGTTCAAACCAAAAATGTTCAGAGGATGGACCATATTCTTGCAGATACATCAAATACTGTATTTTCGGTTCCAAAAAAGGGTCAAACTGATGCTATGGGGATTTGCTGGATCTCCTACACACAAGTGAAGAGCAGTTTAATACAAAATAGAATTACCCATCCTTGTTAACATTTGCAGAGCTATGTGGTGCACTTTGACCTTGTTGTGCACCTTGGCATGCAGTGAAAGGGATTTGAAAGAATCAGCTTTTGCCTTTTGCATGCCTCTATGGGCAGTGTGCATGCAGTACCTTTAGGAATGTGTCCTAGGTACTTGTTTACAAATTTCTGCCATCTTTGTTTCCTGGCTGCAGACAAACCTGTTGCACCACACAAAGGGAGAAATATGCGGTCTGATCGCTATCATGTTCCAATTCTATGAACCATGAGGGTGAATCAACGACGGAAAAGAAATCAGCAGAATAACAAAAAAAAAAGAAAGAAAATGATTCAGACTAACCCTGTTGCAATTCTACTTTAAATCCATGCAACACAATCTGAGTCAGTGAAGCTTGAACATTCTCTAATAATCTTAGGCATTCCAACAAAGATTTTGTTTCAAAGTCCAAAGAGACTCAAATTAATGGCAAAAAAAACTTTTGCTTAGGAATTATAGTATCATGCACAGTCGAGCATCAGTTACAAATATATTTCCTTTATAAAAGTACTGCAAGCAAATCTGGAGAGTAAGGGAAACAGCTAAGGAATAATGGCGGGGAGAGAAGAATGTGGGTGAGCTGTAGAATGATTCATGTATGTCTAGGCCAGCGAAGACTAGTCAGCAGAACTAGGACAGCTTGCAGGGGGTCTTCAGGAAATTCCAAACACAACTAAGTGAATCTACAGCACATCTGAGAACCCCCCCTCCCAAGAATGTCTGTGTACATGTGGACCATACCTATCCCTTGGGTCAATCCAGCTGGTGGTGTGGTTGATATGGTCAATGTAGTAGACCTTCCCGTCAAAATCTCGGGCTTCTTCCCAACCCTCTGGCAATGGCAACTCCTTCCTTGGCATGACCAACTAGTCTCCATGTAATATGCCCTCCGAGTCTTTTTCAATCAATTTGAAGGCGAACCATGTGCTGTTCGAATCCCAAGTGCCATCAATTGGCGAGGAGTCCAGGACCAAGAGGATAATCCATGTGGATTCCAGCAGTATTCCCCACACTCAGTCACAGGCTACAGAGGAGCATCCTCGTCCACCATGCCTCCCTGCTACTTCTCTGCAACAGCTCTCCTCCTCGTTGTACACTTTGCACTGCAGTCGTGCATTATACAGCAGCTAGAGGGGGAAAACTGTCTCTTGGTGCAGTTTGGTGAGATTCGACCACAGTGCACTCGCCTATTTGTTAAAAACTTAGAAACGCAACTTGCTGCATGCACACACTTGTTTGTTTTTAAGAACAGCAGTTACTGAGCCTGAAGCGAGAAGCAATTAAAAGCAAGAGTTAAGCAAGAAAGCTTAAAATGAGAACAAAAAATAGAACAAAATACATTCGTTGTTTATCCAACAAACAGAACCGGGGAGTCATCAGAAGAAGACAAAAACACACGGGACTTGTCCAGCCACCATGTTTAGCCTGCGTTAGCCTGTTAGCAGAAAGGAGTCCTCGCTGGCTCGGCTGGAAAACAGTTAACTGCTCCGGACACGGGCTCTCCTCGTCTGTCCCGTCTCCTCCATGCCTTACTTCAGTATCCCAGATCTTCAAAACGACATTAATTTTTAAGCCAGTTTTTTTTTTCTTATATCCCCCCCCCAATGACTCCTCTCTCTCTCCCTTTGAGTGCCTGTGCCTCTTCTCACCGTTCCAAAAACCAAGCTCGGTCGCTATGCTGCGGTTGACATGATGACGTCACGCAGGTGATGGCCGTACTTCTCCCAATAGCAGTTCCACATAAAAAAGGGAGACCCACCCCTTCCCCAACCCTTACCTGTCCCACGTCTCACCGATTCCAACCACACGCTCTCGCATAACGTTACACGTCCCTTCAAAACGATTCGGCACCTTTCACATATACCACATATACTCTTAAAAAAAGTGGCCCAATTTTAGAAATGCTAAAAATTTTATTTTCAATTAGCGACATGTTTTAAGATAACAGATAAAATAACCCATTATTCGTTACAGCAGCAAAATGGACAGAACAAAAGTAGAATACACACACATATATACCCAGCAGTTTCATGCTTATGTTTTGTTCACTCTTTTGCAGTTTCAACATCTTTGTTTTACTGTGTAAACCGGAGTGTTTCCTCTCTTGGGGCAGTTTAACACAAATCAAAATGTACAACGCCCCCCGATGGACCAAGAGCGAATATCCAAGCAAAGCACTGGACAAGTCTTGTGTGGGTGACAGGACTGGTTAGAGATCTTCCTAGCTTTTGTCACCAGGCCTCCAGACCTGCAGTTATCCACTGTCACATCACTTACACACTTTTACTATGCCTAAATATACATAATTTAGAATATTTGTTATTTTTAAACCAAATGTTATATCTCAGTACAGTTTAACATAATTATTTCCAACACCTCTTTATGTTTAACCGTCCGATCTACACATAAGCAACACATGCAAATTAAAACCTACAGCAGGTAAATAACATGGATTGGTATCTCGTTACAGTGGCACTTGTGACAGGTTACAAGTGCATAAGTGAGGGTGGGCATGTGTCAGAAGCAGAGAAACTGGTCTTTCGTAAAGTTCTGAGCAACTTTGCTAAAACAGAATGTCTGAAATGGAAGATTTTGTTGAGTTTTCCTGGTATGCAGTGGTTTATACTGAACAAAAGTGGTTCAAGGAAGGGTCAAAGGAACCCAGGGCTCTCTGGTGTGCATTGAGAGTGAAGGTTAACATGTTTGCTCCAGAATAACATAGATAACTGTAGTACAAATATCTCAAAAACTTTAATGTTGACTATGGTAGAAAGACTATAGTAAAACTAATTTTGCATTACAGCTTGCAACATATAAGGCTGCAAAGCCACCTAGTGTTCATGTCAACCCTTGTTCACTGCTAAAAACTGACAATGGGCACTGGTCCTTGGAGCAATGAAAGAAGGTTGCCTGCTCTGAAAATTCATGTTTTCTTTTTCATCATGTGATTGGTCAAGTGTGCATGTTACTTACCAGAAGAAGAGATGGGACCAGAATGCACTATGGGAAGAATGCAAGGCAGTGAATCCAGTGTGATGCTCTGGGAAATGTTCTGCTTAGAAACCTTGGGTCCTGGGATTCATGTGAATGTTACCTTAACATGTAACACCTACCTAATCACTGCGGAAGACCAGGTACACCTGTCATGGCAACAGTAGTAGCCACTTGCTGCATGCAGTCACTTCTTTGTTTTTAAGAACAGCAGTTACTGAGCCTGAAGTGAGAAGCAGTTAAAAGCAGGAGTTGAGCAAGAAAGCTTAAATCGAGAACAAAAAATAAAACAAAATACATTCGTTGTTTATCCAACAAACATAACCGGGGAGTCATCAGAACTGCAATTGCTCAGGATTGCTTAGAGGAGCACGAGTATCAGTTAAATGCTATAAATGTAAATAACAAATAATTCAACATGTTGAGTTGTCCTCCAAATATCTTGTGATTTAGCAGGATTCATTTATGTAATCAGCCCCATCTCACAACCTACAGGATCTGCTCCTCTTGTCTTGGTTTCAGAAGACACAGCACAAAGCACAACCTCAGCACAAGGTCTCGTGGAGTCACTTGTTGTGATAGGACGGGGACCTACATAATATTAGGCCGGTGTTTAAATGATGCATAATCAGTGTAGAAATAACCCCCTTTAAAACAGTCTGGACTGAAGTATTCCCATTTTTTTTTAAAACTGAATAAACTGATGTAGGTAAACAAGTTGGCAGGGCAGCTGGTAGTCTGGTGGTTAGGGATCTGCCTGTTTCCACACACTGCTCCCCGGGCACTGCGTTGCTGGCTGCTCACTTAGTGAAGGGGTTAAATACAGAGAATGAATTGTACACTGTTCACACTGTGGGCTGTGCTGACAAGGATTTTACCACTTTACTTTTAATATGTTTTTTGTGACACAATAACAGTTTATTCTAAATATCATGTTTATGCAGTTTTGTTCCCATGTATGGAATGGTACTAAACAGTCTTAAATATGTGTTTACATATTACAAAGCCTTTAATTAAAAAAAAAACTTCAATTCTTTGATTAAAAAAGGTTGTAAAATTCAATTTTCCATTGTATGGGCCCTTTAAAAAAATTGCTGCAAACTCTGCTGTTTAGAGGGGATTATTGGGGAACAAATATGCAGTTGTGCTAAAAATGGAATAGGATTTTGTTACTTTCAGTCAAATGTTTCGAACATGTTTGCACCATCATGCTGAGGTGTTTCCGAAAAAATATTCTTCTGAGAATTCTGAACTGATTCTAACACACATCAAACTCTCTATATTTCCTATTTGTTACTAAAGTGCTTTATTTCTTCTAGTGTACAGCACATATGATTAAGCTAATGGGCCAAATTTGCACCAGTTAAATCATGTTAGAGCACAGAAAACTCCACAACTTCATACTATACAGTCCAGTTAGGCACTCCAAAAGGGCGAGTCTCCTTATCAAATTCATCATTCTTATAGCATCAGGAAACCATTCGGCTACTCCCCTTCAAGATAACAACATCCTGACTCCTTGCTTTCAGATTTCTCTGTGGTTTATTCTTTCACTGTAGACCTGTCCAAGTGTATGTAGTATAGTATAATAGCACAGTAGTAGTATAATATGCATCGCCAGCAATGAACATAATGTAGCAACATAAATTGCATTGTAATATAATACAAATAACCAACAACCTCTTTGAATTCCCTCTGTTTGTTTTTCTGTAGAACTTTCTGTTGTGTATCTTTATTTTGTGCCTTCAGAGTGTAACTCCATTAGTAGAGTAACCACAGTAGAGCAGTGCAACAACCAGTATGAGACCAGCATAAAGGAGATGAAAATAAAGTGGAGTGAAACAGTGTTGTATCAAACAGGCCATTTAAATGAACTGATTTGCTGAAACAAATGCCTGTAACAAAACATAACCTATCTGAGAGAGCTGGCTCGGTATACATAAAAGGTCTTTTAATCACTAGATCAGTTCAGTAGATTGATTATCCCATCACTCAGCTTCAACACAAACTGCAAACTAGAAAGAGTATATAAATCAGTAAATTTAATGGCATCATCAAATGTTGTTCAAAAGAATGAAGTTTGGTAAACTGAAAAACACACCACTGGATCAGTTCAGTAATCTTTGTGGGGCAGACCCTGTGAGGAGAGGTGGGGGTTGCTGTTTTGTTTGGTTAAGGGGCCAGGGTGTTTTTATTTTGTTGATAAGAGATGGAATTTCGTAATTTTCTTACAGGGCAGGATTGTTTTGTTTTCAGGGATCATGTGGTGACTAGCAATGTTGGGGTAAATGAATGTGACAATCTGGTCATACGTGAACACACCACAGCGCACAGTGTGAGCAGCACGAAATACTTCTTCTGCATTTAACCCATTCACCAAGTGAAGCAGTGGGCAGCAGGACCACGGCACCCAGGGAGCAGTGCGTGGGGACGGTACCTCGCTCAGGGTACATCAGAGGTGCCTGGTAGTCTTGGGAATCGAACCTAGACCTTATGATCACAGGGTGAATGCCTTAACCACTAGGGTACCAACTGCCCCAGGAATGAACTCAAAAATTCCAATTCAAAGAAGGAATTGTAATTGTAATTGGAATCCCACTGAATTCCATTTAATGCTGTTTCTGAGCATTTTTTTGTGATTGCATTTAGAGACATACAATTGAACTTTATTTATGATGCTTTACAAATACCAAGTAATGTATTAAATAAACTTGATCAAATGAAAGTAAATAAAAATGGTAACTGTACATTATGAATTAATAGTTAAATGTCAGTGGTGATAAGTTTCTGGATGTACTATGCATTCAATAACTCACAATGTATTTCATTCATTCATGTATTTCATTCACTTTTTATTGCATCAAATTATCATCATTTCCTGAAATTTGGCACCACTAAGATTGCATTGTGATGGTAGGCTTAGGTAACTTGGTTCCTCCTCTGATGCCGGTAACTGTGTAGATGTAGAGGGAACTTGGGTGTCCACGAATGCAAAATGTTTTGACCTCTTTTTTGACGGAGAAGAACAGTCTTTTGAAGTTGGAATTGAAGGTGCAGAGAGGGAAATGACCTTCTTTGTTAGAAGTTCACTGCTAACTAGAGGGCAAAGTGTAATGCCTCAGATAAAAGTGTAGGAAGCAGTGATCATTAAAAGTGCCATTTTGGGTGTCAAAATATTGACCTTACTGTTATCTGACTGGTATTTCCCATTCCCAGTTTGATGTGTTTTGTGGCTTGTTCGTGGCCACAGTACTCCTGGACATTTGAGAAATCTGTCCATTACCAAATAGCACCCTAAACTCTGAGGTCCTTCTCAAAGTCCACAGTTTGGGCAAGAGCATTTGAAACTGCTGGGTTTAAATGTGAAATGGGGGGTGGGTTGGGGGTTTGCGGGGGCTCTTGTGCCCCCCCACGTGCCTCACCTGGTGAATTAGTTGTTTCATTTAGCAATCCTGTGATGCTGTTTCACTCACATCTGAACATCTTCCTCCTGGCCATGTTGGCCTGACAGCTGTAACAAAGTTTGTCCTGGTCTGTATCTCAGCGAATTTTGGGTAGCAGGCTGCTACTGTGTCCAGTGGACAGTCCTGAGCACCCCTTTCTGGCCAAAATGAGCTTAGCAGTTGGGCACAAGGATGATGGTTCAGAAAAGATGTCCAGCAGCACAGAAACCTTATGGAATTGCAGGTGCTCTGGATAGTGTAACACTATTTGTTGTTCAAAAACATGTTGTACACGCAGACAGCTTGTCAGTTTTTTAACATGTGAACCACTGTGGCTGCACAGTGGAAGCCTTCTCATGCCATACTCCATTCCTTGAGCCCCAGCCACTGGGTACTGCTTGCAGATTTGGTGGCTGTTTGAACCTTAAGTAGTCTGTTTGCTTCATCGAACTCAGCCAATTGCCAACTGGTGATCACATCTCTGACTGAGATTCGGTGTGTTAGAACATCCAAAACAAACAGGCATTAATGAAGAAAAAGAACAAAAATATTTTGTTTGTTCTAAATACCAATTGTGTGGATCCGCAGCCTCACAAGGCACTGCCTTCTCAGTGCAAGCTCATGGAGGGCTTGATAATTACTAGATCAGCTGGATCCAGTGTGCTGGGGCAGGGAGCCCAGAACTGCGAAGGTGGACAGGAAATTCAACTGGAGCCTCTGGTAAATGTGAGAAGTTCAGAGTTATTTAGATGGGAAAAAGCACAGGGTACATCAATATTATGTGACAATGTCATCAGACATGCATTGACTTTAAATAATAAAACTAGTACTGAATCGTTTACAATAATTCTCGTTAGAATTATTGTAATCCCCTGCTTTTTGGTCTCACTCACAAAACTTTCCACAAACTTCAACTGGTCCAGAACACATCATTACCAGAACTCCTTCTATCCATCATATTACTCCTGTTTTTCAGCAGCTCCACTGGCTCCCAGTTAAATTTCAGGTTGAATTTAAATTTATTCTGTTAACCTTTAAGACCATCCTTCATAATGCCACACCCTCTCGTACCCTCAGATCATCATCCTCCATCCACTTGACTGTCCCTTCTGCCCATCTTACCACCATGGGGAGCAGAACTTCCTGGATTCCCCCCGGCTCTGGAACTCACTACCATCCAACCTGAGAAATATCAATTCATTTTCATACTTTAAACCCACACTCAAACCCATCTGTTCAAGCATGCTTTCTCTCTCTAATTCTTCACCAATGTCTAAATGGTGTACATTTAATGTTTTTTTTTTTATCTTGTCAGTAATTATTGTTTTTACTGTTTGTTGTTTTATTGTACGGTGTCCTTGTGTGCCAGAAAGGCGCCTATACACAAAATGTATTATTATAAAAAGTCAAACTGGTCTGTTCGATGAACCGAATCGAACGCCACATCGCTTGTTGGAAAGAAGAGTCGATTCTTTACAGTGAATCAAATCGCGTCCAAAGCAGGAGACCACGCCCCTCCTGCTCCCTCGGCCAATCAGGGCCGCAATAACAGACGGTCGCTTCTCAACACAAAACAAGCGGGCGGTCACGTGTGCTGTCTCCAGGCTCGGCTCTCGGCTCCCCAGGCTCAGAGCGGCACAGCGCGGCGGCGGCGCGGCAGCAGGCTGGACTACGGTCAGATCCGCCGGCCCGCATGGTTCTGCTCCGGCACATCTCCGTCGCCCTCACCGCCGCGGTGACCGCTGTCGGAGCCGCTTTATTCGTGGCCGTGAATCTATTCTACAAGAGGCGGGTATGGACTCCGGAAGACTACTATGTGTTCAAGGAGGTTCGTTGTTTTTGTTTATTGTCACTGCCTGTTTTTTTCTGAACTTATGTGTTGTACCCATGCCATTGACTTTTCAGCATGTCAGGTAAGTGGGAGGTGTAGGCTACCTGGACAAAGAAAATGAAGAAACTTCCTTGCTTTCTACATAGTGATAAATAGATGAAGATGGAATGCATAGAAAACTACATTTTATGTGCTGACTGAAAATGTATTCGAAATGTGCCCCAATGCCACAATGAGTGGTCTTAAATGATGTCTGAGCAGGGAAAACATAAGAAATGTATTTTGCTTCATTTAAAACACATGGAAGAGAAGTGGTGCCGTCTCTGCAAGTTTCCTCAATGTGACCTGTTGTAGTTGAACCATGTAAAGGAAGGCTGGTTTCACTGTCAGTATGTGTTTGAAAAAGGTCTCTTTAGGAACTCATAGTAAGAGAAAAATAGACTACGTTTGGCCAGTGAGTCTGACCATTAACTCTGAACTATAAACAAATCTCTAATTTATTCAACATGAGACTTCATATAAACATAAGAAGGACAGCAGTAATTACAGGAACATATTCCAGAGAGGATTTGAGTGCATAACATATTTTCTTTGTATGTGGACCTGAAAAGAACACTTTTGAGAACAGAAAGCATCATCAAAAGATTTGGGATCCAAATGGCAGACTATCAGAATACTCTATTATTACCCAACCATTACTAATCCAAGATTGCAAGGCTTTGCATGATGCACGTGTTTCGAGACCACAAAGCCTGCTGTACTGCAATTATTGCTCAGCAAAACCACCCATGTGTTAACAGAATGTGCACACCTGTGTAAGAGCATTTATTCTGCAATTTTTTCCTCAATTCAGTATCATTTTCTATAACCTTTTTTTTTTTTCATTTTTAAACAAAAGACATCACAAAACTGATGTAAGTCTGGATTCAGACCTCTAGTTGGCAAGCCAAGGCCTATAGTGACAGAAAACAAACTCAGTGTGAGAAAGAAAACAATGAAAGCTCATCCTTCTCATTCATTATTGTTTATAAGTACAGTCAAACAGCATCATGCAGATCAATAAAGGAGGCACAAAGCTGAAGCCTGCCCTTAAATGTTTTTGAACTGCTGGTCACATGGCATCACTGAATGCCACTGATGCTCAGAACAGAAGGCTAATCACTCAGCCATGCAGGTGCCTGAGAAGGACCAACTTATCCATCTTTTATAATGAGAAAACTACTCAATAGCTTTCTTGATGACACCTGACCTGTGACCAAAAAACTTACACCAATGCTATTTTTTTGCTATCCAAACGTAATTACATTGTAATTGCATCCTTTACAAAAGGAATTCATTTGTCCAATCATTTCCACAAGGTACAGAAATGACTAATGCAGAGTTTTATTAACTATAAGTACAGCATCAAAGGCTTAATTTTTGTAATAACTTTTTTATGTTTCTCATGTAAACATGTGTGATTAGGAGGAGGAAGAGCAGAAGGAGAGGCAGGTGTTGGTTCTTGGTTTGGACGGGGCTGGAAAGAGCAGCGTCCTGCAGGGGTTGAGTGGAGTGGCTAGCAAGAGGTGTTGCAAACCCACTCGTGGCTTCAACTTCATCCGACTCCACACTCCCACATGCCAGCTGGACTTTCTAGAAAGTATGCATCAAGTGTGCACATATAAATGCATATGCAACTTTCATTAATATTTTTGCTTGCAAACCAGTGTTGTCCTAAAACTGTCACATTAGTTATGAAGTAATCAGTTTTGCTACTTCGCCCTAAGGCACAAGTGTCACACATACTCCTATTAAAAACCACTTCCTATTTTTATCCATTAGAGAGAAAAGCGCCTGTTTTGTGCATCGAAACAGGCATCTCTTGTACCTTTGTTCAATGTTAAACTTGTTTATGTACTACAATTTAAAAGGACAGTTATCTCAGCACACATAAAGCCAGAGGAAATGTTGATGAAAAACTATTATGGGTGGCATACTTTAGCCTTATAGTAAGTTTGTAGTTATGGAAAAATATCATGTGACTGTCATATTTTTCATGCCAGTTGGTGGCGGTGAGGACTTGCGTATATACTGGGCAGATTTCCTGAGGAGAACGCACATCTTGGTGTATGTGGTGGACTCCTCAGACCGAGGCAGACTCCCATTGGCAAAGGATGAGCTTCACCGTTTGCTTATGGTCGACGCTCAGCTTCCAGTTGTAATACTGGGAAATAAACAAGTGAGCAAGATACAATGTGCATTATTCACAAGTCCGTCCCTAAGATGATTCCCAGTCAGTGTTGCATATGTGTATACTGAATAGTCAGTTTATTAGGTACCATACCTAAAATTGTACAACCATGTAACCATTTTAGGTATATATTTGTTGACTGCAGTCCATCTACAGCTATACAATTTGTTAAGCTCATGCTACACTGAATATCAGTAGAACCACTTCTAACAAATATTATTTGGAAAAGGACTTATTAACAAGTAAACAAGTCCCTTGCTGGTTGGAAAAACACATATGTGAAAACATAGGATAACAGGACTGCTCTGTCATTTCACTGCTTGTCTGTCTCACACCATAAGACAACTTTGGGCTTGTGTGTAAAGATACATCACACAAATTGCCATGCCATGCTGGTATCACCATTGTCACTGCTGTGTTGATTATAGTCAACCACCCAAATTATATCTGGTAAGCGGTGGTCCTATTGGGCTAAAGTAAGGGTGAGAAATAGTGCAGCAACAGCATCACAACTGTACATCTACAAATTGCATGTATTTGATAAAATGGCAGAACACTGCTATTCAGGCTAGATCGCTGTGTCAAAAGATTCACAAGCCTCGCTTAACTACAATCCCTTAGAGCAAACCTTGTGTGTTACACCGTGACTGCTTTTTGTCTTGGACCAAGGTGCTCACTGTGTTTTCTTTCAGGACAAGCCAAATGCTGTTAGCGTGCCTGAACTGCGTGATGCTCTTTCTCTGGCCTCACTGGCAGATCAGAGGAAGCTCTTCTTCATGTCCCTTGAGCTGGGCTCGGTGGGAGGCACGGCGACCTGTAGCCTTCAGAGTCTTCAGGATCTTCTGTTAAAATTGTCTTGAGGTCAAGGTACAAGAAAGCTTGTGTCTGTAAGTTCTGAGAAAGGGATCGTTATCCAGGAAGAAGTTGGAGATAATGATAATGATAAAAACTCACCCATGGTGAACATGGTAAGGAACAAAAGCAATCAAAAGGACTGTTGATGTACAAATGCTTGCTGTGTTGCTAGTCAACATCAGTTGGTACATAAGGGTAGAATCCATGTCACCACTTACTATATAAAGTGGCTTATGTTCTTCTGTCATAAATTATTATAGTCAATGTAAATTGATGTACAATGCCTCAATGTTAAGTTCTTGAATTTCTAGGAGGTTTTTGTTACAACTTGTGAAATCAAACATCTCACCTATTTCAATGACCATAATGATTGTTTGCATTTTTAGAACAGCATAAATTGAATGTCATCAGTGCATGTTTGTATTTCTGTTTATATGGTTGTTTTTAGTGTTTCTAGTTTAACTTTGAAGTTTAGGTTTGCCTCAAGCATGCTGCAATGAGTTAAGCTGTAGCCAACAGTTGATACCTCAGACATCTTTAAATAACATTTATCTAAATGTGATGTAGGTTTCAGATGTTTGCCGTTTTGAACAAGTTGCACAACTATACAAATAAGATTTCTCTGTTTTATCGACAAGCTTCACCTGGACTACTGACATATGGAAATAAACATATTGATAACATGTATTTTATGAGTGTTAAAAATTAACCATTGTTTAAATAATCAACAGTAGGGAGTTTCACCTCATCGATAGACTACAGTAATTCTATCTACTGCATTAAGAACGTTTACTCCTTTCTAGAATAGGTAAGCTTAGTTTATGTCTGTAGTCTTAGTTTTGTTGTATTTGAACATTGCTGTATTTAAACATTCCCATTATGCAATTAGTGCCCACTAGCAGTTTAGGTTGGAAAAACATTTTGCAGATCTTGTGGGCCAGATTCTTTTGCAAATGTGTGGAATGAAACACCCTCGCCTCAAGCAAAACATTCAAAGCCTTGCCTGGGGAGTGGGGTGTAGGTGGTGGTGGTGGTGGGGTGTAGGTGGGGGGGTTGCACACTTTAACCTATTAAGCTGAAATCCAGCCACAGAATCACGCTCAGAGGATATTTACTAAACATGTATTTTAAATGAGGGAGTTTTTCATCGATTAAAAATTTACTAAAATTTACTAAAAGCAAGTACAAATGACATCTATGTTTCCAACACTCTTACACAGGAGGTTATGACTTAACTATTGCTAAGGAATCAAAACTACAAGTGACTTGAATGACAAGTATGCCTCTTTGAGTTGGTGCAATTACAGAAAATCTCTTTACAAATTGATATCTGCAACAGATTGTTTCCATTGTACTTTCATATAAAACATGTTTCAGGGATGAAAGTCCTTGGAATAGAATCCCTTCAAAGTTATATAAGATGGGCCTAATCCATTTGGTTCAGGGACGGACAGAACAATACAGTCTTACAAGCTCTATAACTCGATTTGAACCCGCTGAACTGCAACCATGCGCATTCTATGGTGTGGCAAACTAAAATAATTCTGGATGTTAATGACCAACATTAAAAACACAGAAGGCCAAGTCTACTGTCAAATCTTTGGATCTGTGTAACAACTCCCAGTATGTTTGTATGTTATCCTGCAAGACACAATGTTTGAAATAAAAAGTTAAAGTATTTTTTTTGTTTGGTTTAGTGTGGTGAATATTATTTTCCAAATATTTCTGTTTAATGGAAAGGGCCATATAATGACCATTTTACATGTTAAATGTCCAGCATCTTGCTACAGCATTCAAGAGGTCATCTCTGCTTGCAAAGATGCAGCAAAGGCTGCATAATCCTCGGGGTGACATCGCTTGTACAAGTCCACTTTCCGCTTGATTTGTTTGGGTGTATCTTGATAGTAATTCTTCTCATCCCTCGCCATGGCCTGCAAGGGCATCAGTGTAACATTAGTACATTCAAGGCTATTCATGATATATGCTTTGCTGAAGGACACACTCTTACCTTATAGTCCTCATTGTATTCTCTAATCATGTGCTGTACAAACTCCGTCATATCACTGGAACATGACGTTTTGTCCTTTACTGGATGACTGGCTTCTGCCTCCATTTCTGTAAGCAGGTTTTGTAACTTGAGCATTAATTGATCATAATCAATGGTGAAATTATGTCTCCTACTTTTATAATACCAATAAGCAAAAAATTAGCTTTTCTAATCAACTTGTCACATAAAATGACCATCCAAAAACCTATGTTCACACATCTTTGCTGCTCTATAAGAATAAATAAAAAAGACAGCACGTTGATTTCTAAACTCTTTTGTAAACAGCTTTATATAACCCTAGTTTTTTTTTCTTGTGACCAGCTATGTTTTACTTTACATTGTTATGCTACAAGCAACGTGGATCTTAGGTCTCTTTACAGAATTAGACATGATTCATTATTCCCCCAACCCCTACAATTCCCAAACCAGCCTTTCCTGCTAATCATGATACAGGTCTAATTAAATGTTATGCTACTCAAAGGCATACAAATGCCATCAGATGCTCAATCAGTTCTTTTTTATTTTTACTCTCACTTGCACACAAGTACCTATAGTCCAAGAATAAACTCCATGAATAAACTGTTTTCTTTAAGCAAGCAGAGTGCTTAAAGAAAACAACACCTTGCTGTCCTGGTGCTTTTTATAACCATCTTCAACCATTTTAGCTTTGCTCATTAGTCAAGGGTTTCCTCAAAAAAAAAAAAGCTGCAGCATTTTTTCCCTCCCATTCAGAGACTCACCTCTTATGACATAGGGTTTTACTAATACAGCCTGATCCACAAGTTGATCTGAGCCCTGTAATGGGAGACAAAACAAAATAATTATATGGGAACACAGTACAATTATTTATGTATTTACTATACAAAGCAAAGCCACACAAAATATCCTTGCCTTCTTTTTGATGGGAAGCACTCCTTTACCTCCAAAGGACAGTCCCATATCTTGCAAATTTTGCTTGGCCGTTTTACGCTCATCCCAAGCATTTCTGATCTGAGCACTTTAAGGACATACAAAGGGAACATATTACAGTGAGAAATATCTTGAAGTCACAGCACTACACAGTTGAGTTTGCCCTGCTCCAACACTAAGTTATCCGGCTAAACTGCTTTTTGAAACAGAACACCATCACAATCAAATCACACTGCAGCAAACAAACAAATTGACAAAGTAAAGTGTCTGTTTATAGTCATATGTGTCTTCACGACATTGCACACAGTGTGAAAAATGCAAAATTCTTTCTCTATATTTCATCAATGCACCAAATGAAGTAGTGGGCACGCAGGGACGCAGCACGATACCTTACTCAAGGGTCCCTCAGTTCTGGGATTCGAACCCACAACTCCCTAACAGCTAGCTCCAAAATCATATGTTGTGAAAACAGATATAGGTATAAGGCATGTATACTGGGTTCATACTGGGTATCCGTCGGAACTCATAATTTGCCTCAGTTATGTCGGCTTTTATTTTCCTTTGTTGTGGAGCGGTTCAGGATACATTTCACTGTGTGTTGTACTTGTTTGACTGCATGTGACGAATAAAGTATCTTGAATCTTGAAGCCACTTGCCAGGCTGCCGGAAGCTATGGCCGTATTGCACCATGGGAATTGTAGTTTGTTGTTTTTCTGACAACATGGAACCAAAAAGGCTCTAACGCAGTTGAGAAACGTTTAACCCGATTATGTTAATGACAACCCTATTCAGGGGGCGTACTATGAAAAAACACCACTATTTCGGTATACCGTTCAGAACGTTAGCTATTATTGCTAATTCAGCTTATTGACACGGTATCCACTTACAGCGAGAACAGGTTCCACTCCGTAGACTTTCCACGTCATTTAGGATTTTCTGTGGGGATTTGTGCCCATTACTTACGAGGGCAGACACTGATGTTCGAGCATAAGGCCTGGCTCGCAATCTCACTTTCAGTTCGTTTCAAGGTGTTGGATGTGGGTTAGTTCTTCCACACCAAACTCACCCAGCCAATTTTATGGGCCTTACTTTGTGTACTTTGTGTACTTTGTCTACTAGTCATGCTAGAATAGAAAAGGGTCTTTCCCAAAACGTGTCCGCAGACTTGGGAGCATGGCGTTGTCCAAAATATCTCGTTATGTTGAAGCTTTAAGATTGCCCTTCACTGGAAACAAAGGATTTACACGAATTCGGTATTTAAAAGCTTTTTCCATAAAGTGTTTCTAAACTCAACCCTATAGTATGCAGAACAAAGCCTGGCAGTGTTCTGAAGGAACTAATCAGATTGGCTAATGTTAGCCAGTGAGCTAACAGGTTGCCTGTACAGTTTGGACTCACCACTCAATGGTTGGTCTCTCCTTTTTCATCATCTTCTTCTTTAGCTTCTTTCTGTTCACGTTGTAGTTAAACGTGTTACGTTTACGAGCTCTTTTCCCCATGGCTGCGAGACTGAGGGAACGGGAACACACACACACACACACACACACGCGTGTTTTCCTCGGGTGTCCTAGAACGAGGAAATGACGTATGTGCCCGTGTGTTCCTTCTCTTCTTTCGCCAGCCTGTGGTTCGAACAAGCGCCGCCCTCCATGACGATCCTCACAACTTTCAGTGAAAATTCATTCAGTTTTCTTTACCTGGGGCAGCGGGTGACCTGATGGTTAGGTAGTTGGCCCCGTCATCGGAATGCCGTGTGTCTAAATCTCAGGACTACTAGTGGCACCGTTGAGGTACCCTTGAGCAAGGAACTATCCTGACACACTGCTCCCAGGGCACTGTGGCTGCCTGCTGGTTCACTTGTTGAAGTTAAATACAGAGAAAAACAATCACACTGTTCACACTCTGTGCTGTAGTGTGTGCACATATAACAAACTAACACTTATGTATAATCAACATAAAAATCAAGTGCAGAATCTCTTTTACTGCCTCAATCTGCTTTACATGCAACATTCTGCTCAGCAGTTACAAAATAGAGGTATTAAATATTACTGATAACAATGCTATAAAGTGCAGTATTAGAAAACGGGTGATACTGATAATGCAAAAAAAATACAATATTACAATCTTCTAAAGTGGACAATAATACTTCTGATAATGTGAATATGTGCTGTATTCCAATTGTATAAAATATACTATAAATGGGCTATGAAACAGTACAGCAAATAATTATATTATGTGCAGAATTATGTTCAGAATAACAATATTAAAAAGCCGATGATCAAATAGTACTGTTAACGATGCTAATATGTGCAATACAGTAACCCACCGCGGGGGTTGCGTTCCAAGAGTATACCCTTAATGAAAATCTAAAGGTAAATCCGTATTTGTACTGTACAGTTTACACTGAAGTCCTGCAGTGCTAGAATGTAAATACCAATATTAGTCCTATATATACTGTACTGTAATTCATACACTGACATTTTCTTTGGTATAAGCAGGTAAATACAGTAATAAATGAATGTATTTTTTAGCAATAAAAATATAGTAAAATATATGTGTAATCACCAATCATTTTACTGTTCAATAATGTACTGTTCATCGAGCTGCATATATTACTCAGGCGCTTCAGGAGGAGTGACCCGCTGGTTAAAGCAGACACTGGACAGCGACTGAGCTCCACAGCCTCTTTTAATTTAATTTACAGTAATAAAAATACAAGACTTTAAGAAGAACAAAATGAAAAACAAGAGAAACACTTGGGTTACCTCCACCGGGTAAATCTGAACTGCAGCTGCCACAGGTGCATCCTTGCAGCCAATCAGCAGCAAGAAGAAATAAAAAGTTCTCGGATTGGCTACTTTTAAACCTCCTGCCTCTTTGTCTCCAGTATAAACAGTTTAAACAGTATAGACAATTTAACCAGTATACACAGTAAAAGAATATAAAGAAGTATATAATAGAACATTGGCTATAAATACTGCTACTAATTCTCTAGGGCTATAAAATTGTACCATTAATAGTGTGTAATATTACAAAATGGGCTACAACACAGTACCTGCTGATTAACTGAAAAATGGGCTAGAAAATAGTACTGCTGATAATGCTACCAGGTGTAATATACAATAGTACAAACTGGTAGACCTACATTATTAGCACTACTAATAATGCTACAGTGTTCAGTATAACAATGTTAGAAAATTGGCTATAAAATAGTGCTACTACTAATACTAAAATACACAGTATTACAAAATAGTACTGATAGTAATTCAAACATGTACAACATTACAATATACAACGTGAGATATAAAATAGTAGTGCTAGTAATGGTACAACATTAAGAAAACATATGTAAAGCAGTATTTGTGTTGTGGCGTAAAGTGCACGTGCACATGCACATGTTTCTGCGTGCCTCTGATGTGCTAATGTATGAACTGTGGGGTGAGAAAGGTAAGACCCCTCACCGGAGCACATCTCTCTTTCTACCGCTTTCGCTTTCTCGTTCTCTCTTACACTAGATGCCGCTGTTCGTTAAGCAAAAAGGGCGCAAATAGCGCAAGCCCACATCCCGAGCATTATGTGTACTTTTTCTGTCTCGCGTTGAAAAAAAGCAACAAGAATAAATTATCAACAAATCTTGCAGTTTTACTCGTCGTTTTATGTCCAGCCGAGGCTCACAGGTGTCGGTGTGACTTTCAGAGGGACGACCTCATATCAGTGGCGCATTTGTGTGTGCGTGCGTGTGTGTGTGTGGCACTGCCGTGTGCAAGAAATGAGGAAATAATGTATCTAGCAGTGCTCTTGTGACACAGGCGAGAGGGGTGGATGACAGGACAGAGACAACATGTTGCCCTGCGTGTCGTGTTCACGTGTAGGTGGGGTTCGGTACTAAAAGGAGTCGGCAGGAACCGACGGGGCTCTTTTTCCCCTCTTCTGGGCGGAGAGAGAGAGAAAAAGAGAGAGGGAGAGGAGAAAAAGAGTGTGTGTGTGTGTGTGTCTGTGTGGTGAGAGAGAGAGAGAGACAGAGAGAGACAGAGAGAGAGTGAGTGAGTGAGTGAGAGTGTCATTCAGGGTTCGCCTGCTCCGCCGTGGGGGGGAGTGGGGGAGGACACACTCGCTGCCAGCCCGGGCGACGAGGTTTGGGCCTGCAGCCCAGGAAAACATGGAGCTCGAGAATATCGTGGCCAACACCGTTCTCCTGAAGGCGAGGGAAGGTAAGCCGAGGGCCTGCACGATCACTGCGCTTCGCTCTTCTCTCACCAGCTGCCTGGGGCGACTCCTGATCGGGCTCGTCTTATCTCGAGCCTCGGGAGAAGGAGGTGGACGAGGATGAGAAATAGGAGTAGTAGTAGGAGGAGGAGGAGAAGAGGAGGGGAGGGGGATTCCCCGAGGAAGCATACGAGAGGAAAAAAATAGAGGCTTTAAAAAACATACATATTTATATTAATTCTTATTTGTAGCTTTTTTTTACGCACGGGGAGAATCGAAACCACGAACACAGCTTGCAGCTTTTCTAACCTTGAACATGGCCAGGCTGGTGGAGGATGGACCTGTCACTCAGAATAGAAAACACAGCACGTTAAGAGAGTATCTGGACGGTGATTTAGTGATTTTTTTAGCCCGTCGTCGCCAGCAACGAGAGCAGATGTTAGCACTGAGATAAGGTGGTGTTATGATAGTGAGTGTTGGTGGGGGTAAGGGGAGGGGAGGTCCAGCAGCAGCAGCAGCAGCAGTCAACAGATGCGTCTGTATGAATTAGCCCCCCAATGTTGGGGATACCTCTCCGTGAACAGTATTCACATTTTCTCAATAAACAAAGCGAAAGACAGTATTTTACTTGCCATTTTTTGCAGTATATAGGTCAATGGTAGCAGGAGCCATGGTGCTGGAGGTGCTGGCTCGTTTATGTTACTGGCCTGAGGAGGATAATGTCAAATAAACCCAAAGTCTCCTGAGAAGACCTAGTGGTCCCTCTTGTCATGTGTGATTTACACAGACCTAGGCATGTCATTACGCGCTGTGTTTAGTGCAGTTCTCCAAATGCTTAGTTAATAGTTAATTGCCTTAATTTTTGTAAATCATACCTTTTCTATGATCATTGTGATCTGGTTTAAGGTGACAGACCCTCACGATAGCTCAATGCTGTCATGTGGTCTAGCACTGCAAGCACAGGCACAAATTAATGATAATTTCCTGCTTTTTTAGAACATATTTGTGTGTGTGTGGCCGCCTTCATCTGCTTTCATCACATCCTCTTTCTTAACCCCTATTTGTTGCAATAATGTGTTTCAGAGAGGTTGGAACATTCAGCTCTGCTCCTCGCTTACTGTACTTAGGCAACTTGTAGCCAAATTAACATGTATTTTATTTGTTTTCTATAAAGGAATGAAAATGTATAGAAAAGGGTCAGCAATATTTAACTACTAAAATATTTCAGAAGCTAAATGTTGCTGACATCTATACAATTTCTTTCCATTGTAGAAAACAAACTAAAATTAGCAATGTTTGGGCTACAGGTTCCTTACAGCTGTTCCTTACCCATCTTAGACATACATCACTAGGTTTAGTATAATATAGTATAGTATAATATAATATACTATTATGCCAGTACTCTGCCATCCTGTGCCACTGTACCAGGTCTACAGTGTTTGCTGATAGCCAGAGCCATATTCTTTTTCAATCTAATTTCTTGACTGCATAAACAATATCATCCATATGCCATTTGCATTGTGTGCACTTCCCACAGTGATAAAAGCACAGTTTTGGTACAGTGCTGATGCCATTAGTGTATCTTTGCTGCCAGCCATTTTTTTGCATTGCAAATATCGGCGCATTAGTATTGGCTGCCTGCCGGTGTCCGGCACAAAGTTGACTTTATCTAACAGATGTTTGGTTTTGAACTCTTCATTATTTACCTAGGCATCATTGGTACGAGTCCCACGTGCTTGTGATAATGCAGATAAGGGACGTGACCTGGAGTCCTGCAGGAGCCCCATTCTGAAATATACTTGCTGTGGAGCCTAATACTTTGGTCTATCGAGCAGCTGTGATGGACATTCTTATTGGATCAAAGCCACAGGGTCCTCCCATACCATTTATAAATGTCTGGTAATCTGTACTTTTCTCCATCCATTCATTGGCTGTCAACCTTCTCTGAATCCCTTATACAAAACCTCAGAAGTGCACTATGACTCTTAAACTCCCAGGCTTTAAAGAGAGTCCCCAGCTGAGCCAGTGAATGGAACAAAAGAGTAAAAAGGTTTTACGAAGCTGAAGGCCATCGAGCAGGAGTACTCCATGACCTTTTGTCACATACTATGTTGACAAGTGCCTTTCCTAATAACAACGCCACCATGCTTCACACCTGGACCAGTCATTCTAAGCGGGTGAGCCAGAGCTGCCCTAGTAACGTTACCCTGAGTTGGACGTCATGCCAGCAGGACATTCTCATGCCAGGGATGCGATTATTTTCCTGAAG
This sequence comes from Phenacogrammus interruptus, assembly GCA_037974425.1. NCBI lineage: Eukaryota > Metazoa > Chordata > Actinopteri > Characiformes > Alestidae > Phenacogrammus > Phenacogrammus interruptus. Next base: position 1,696,197 of record JBBPCW010000022.1, on the reverse strand, counting down.
TTACTTCCAGGATGGTTGCTTTGAGCAGATTCACACCTGGGGGTTATTTAATAGGGGTCACTGATAGGCTTTGTTTAATACATACCTCCACTTACTGATATTTGTGACCTTTAGGGTGGGACCTTGCAAATGCAGAGCTGATGAACAAATTCATGCTTATATTGTATGGTTATGCTGTAAAACATTTTCACTAGATTTGTCCTGTTCTCAGCCGTTCTTACTTACAGGAAGTGGCTTCTTTTCAGTTTTGAAACTGCTAGCATTTTGTTCATATGGTTTTATGTTAATAAGGCTAACATACTCAGCTGAGGACAAGGGCTCTGTTTAGTGACTGGTTACCAGGGGCAATGTTTATTTTGAAATTCAATACCTGCTTGTGGTAGCCAGTGTTAACATTCCTCAGCTTAAGCCTGACTAGCCAGAAGGAAAGCAGTGGTGAAGCCCACCACTTTAGAAGTAGCCTGGGCCTGCAGCCTGAATAGATCTTGAACAACACCCGATTGAACACCAAAGCATATACATATATGCTTATATATATATATATATATATATGTGTGTGTGTGTGTGTGTGTGTGTGTGTGTGTGTGTGTGTGTGTGTATATATGTGTATATATATATATAGGGCTTTAGCACAGAGGCATGAGTCAACGCCCCCTGAGAGAAGTCGACTAGTCGTGTGTTTCTTTTCCTCTCTTTCTGCCCTTTTTCTGCCCACAATGCAATCTCTGCCTCTGACTGGCTTACGCTGACTTGCTTTCCTTGGTTTAACCAATTATTATAGTCCCTTCATAAAAGGGGAGGTACCGTTGGCGCAAAGAGAATCTAAACATGAGACCAGAGACATGCAGCAGAGAAGACAGACACACATCAAATGTGTGGAGATCCTGCACATGCAGCACAGAGACCTGCAGTTGGTGTTACAGTACAGTAACAGTACCGGCATTCTGCATCTGAAACGACTCCGCTAGCTAACATGGCTAACGCTAGCACTGCAGAGAGTCGCAGCTTAAACTCTTCCCACTCTCAGTTCTACACTTAAATTTACCAGAAAATTCAATGTATCAGCCTTTGTTTCCTTTTGTTTAACTGTCGTGTTAAGTGGTAATGTTACAGAGAACTTTTAATAAAAGTTGCTCACAGTTGGACGCCTGTGTTCCTCCGGTGCGTGTGTGATGACATCATCAAACGACTAGTTGACACGACTTGGACCAACAAGTCATCTTGAAAAAAACGTTGTTAATGCCCTAATATGTATACAGTAAACCCCCAGTTTTATGCGGATCAGGAGTCGTGGATTCAGTCACATGCAGATTTTTTTTTTAAAAACCAAAACTGCGAAGATCCTCGTCTTTTTTGTTGTTTTTTTTTTTAGAACCAAACCGTATTACCGCTACCAGCCCTGCGGTGGCAGTTATACACTGAAAACTTGTCAACCGCCTTAAAAAGAAGAAGAAGCCGCCTGCTGCAGCGTGCCTGCTCTTGTCATCAAGTCACCCAAAAAAATTTTCTAGTTATCTCAGTTTATTTAGTATTAGTAAGATGTGCCCTGTCTAAACAGAGAGAGAGTGGAGAGTAGAGAGAGTTATTTCAATGTTTCCTTTGTGTACGAGTCTTTGCATGCTGCTAATGCTAATCGCTAATGCTAACCGTGTTTCTCTCCCTCCCTCTCACATACCCACTCAATATGTCCTACCTTGTGGTGTTAATGGCGATATTTTTTTTATCGCATTATAAAAAACGGCCCAGCACTAATATATATACAGTAAATGTTCCATGAGCACTCGCTTATAGTGAAAAAACTCGTTGTTGTGATGTTGTTAAAGAATGCCTAAAATCTTTATAGTGTAAACCCTAAATGTTCCCCCAAATATGCTCCCAGAATAATTAAATTTTATTTAAACTCATTATTCTTAAAAAATGTAAAGATAAACCCATATCCATACTGTACAGTTTACACTGAAATCCTGCAGTGCTAGAATGTAAAACAATATAAAAAGTTACCCTTTTACAGACTCTAGTGTAATTAATGCACATTAATTTTCTTTGATATAAGCAGGTCATTTTCATTGGTGTCAGCAGGCAAATACAATAATAAATTTAATTTACAGTAATACAAATACAGGGCTCTGAGAAGAACAAAATGAAAAACCCAAGAACACTTGAGACCCTCCAAGGGGGGATTTCACAGGGCAGCAGCCAATCAGCAGCAAGGAGAAATAAATAACATTTTCAGATTGGCTACTTTCAAACCTCCCACCTCTGAATACAGCTGTCTGTGACGTCCTGGTCTCGTACGCCACGCCCCCTTGTCCTTGTTCTGGTTGTGCAGCGCAGGGGAGGTTCTTTCTGTTCAGACTAGGGGTGGGTGATTTTACACTTAAATTCCAATTTCGATTTTATCACAATATTTATATTGATTTGTAACTAGATTTTTTTTTTACTATTCTACAAGCTACTGAACAATACAACCAAACAAATTTCCTTTGTAAAAATATAGGCCTAAAGAACTGAACAGCATTTAGGCCAAAGACCATTTCTGAACAGATTTTAATCACTTTGTGCAATTTTGCCAAAATATTTATTTAAAGCTAAATAAATGTTTTTTCCAGCATCATTTTTAAGCATTTATCAGAACGGCAATAGACAGAATGTAATCTATGTAGATCAGGGGTCTGCAACCTTTAACATTCCAAGAGCCATTTGGACCTGGTTTCCACAAAAGAGAAAACACCGCGGGCCACAAATCCTTATTAACATCCCAAAACAAGATAACACTGCGTATATTGTTTTTTTACTTTTAGGATATGTATAAAATAAAAACTATTGCTTGTGAAAAATAAATTTTATTTATTGAAAGAAAACATTTAGAACAATTAGAACTCTATAAACACATACATTTAAACACATTGTATTTTAATTAGTGCTGGGCCGTTAACGGCGTTAACGCGAGACTCTTATCGCGTGATAAAAAAAAATATCACCGTTAATCTATTCACAAAGTTGGGTTGGGGGCTGGGTCTATACTATGCCAGCTACGATGACTTTCACCTTGATATTTTAGCACAAATTTACTCTCTCTCTCTGTCTGTCTGTCTGTCTCTCTCTCTCTCTCTCTTTCTCTCTCTGTTTTGTGACTTTTCCGGATCGCACCCGTTTTAAACCTGTCTCGCTCTCTCTCTCGCTCTCTCTCTCTCATTCGTGACTTTTCTGGAGTGCGCGAATCATCTCTCTCTCTCTTTCTCTCTGTATCTCTCTCTCTTTCTCTCTGTCTCTCTCTCTGTATCTCTCTCTCTTTCTCTCTGTCTCTCTCTCATTCTCTGTGTCTCTCTCTCGCTCTATGTATCTCTTTCGCTCTCTCTCTTTCTCTCTGTCTCTTTCTCTTTCTCTCTTACTGTCTCTCTCACTCTCTCTTATTCTCTCTCTCGTTCCTGACTTTTCCGTATTTAAACCTCGGGTTTATATTTACATGTT
>JBBPCW010000022.1:1675217-1689579 GCA_037974425.1 Phenacogrammus interruptus | reverse complement strand
TTTGGGGTCGGCCCCTTCATGTTCCAATAAGACTGTGGACCAGTTCACAAAGCAAGGTCTGTAAAGACATGGATGAGCAAATTTGGTGTGGAAGAACTTGACTGGCCTGATCTCAACCTGACTGAACACCTTTGGGATGAATTAGATTAATTAGCCAGGCCTTCTCATCCAACATCAGTGTCTGACCTCACAAATGTGCTCCCAAACCTTGTGGAGAACAAGCCCAAAAGAGCTGATAGTATAGTAGCAAAGGGTGGGCCTACGTCATATTAAACCCTATGGATTAAGAATGGGATGTCACTTAAACTCATATGTGTGTAAAGGCAGCTGAGCAAACACTTTTGGCAATATAATGTACTTTCTACAATATGTTCTGTTCTAGCGACTGGTTAATTATATGAATTGTATGAATGAATATGGTGTCCATCGAAATTTTATTTCAATGCAACAGGGATTCTGTGTGCTGTGCTGTGATAAAAAAGTATTGTATGAAGTCCAGCATGATGATGTTGTCACTGACATTAATTGTGACTTCTGAGGTTTAAAGTAATTTGATTAGTCACGCTGCAAAGAAGCATGAATTCTGCAAAGCTTATTTATACGAGCCTCATATATGAAGTCCATTCAGAATTTCTTAGAAATGTAATTTCTAATTGTAATCTAATAGCCTTTTACAGCTTATACGCTTCCTGTGGCTAATTTGATCTTTACTCTATTCCTTGGCAGGAGGGGGTGGCAACCGAAAAGGCAAGAGCAAGAAATGGAAACAGATGCTTCAGTTCCCTCACATAAGCTTGTGTGAGGAGCTCCGGCAAACTATAGGTACATGGACCTTTTTTTCTTCTAAGTTATGAAATAAATGACGATTCAAAATTACTGTCCCATTTTAGGCAGTTGCAATCACTTTTGTATTGAAAAGATTTATTTGAGCATACAAGAGGCTGTTGCAAGTCAATTTGAGGTTTTTCATATTCCCATTAGGAAATCTAAAGGATGAAGGCTTTTTATCATTCAGAGGAAAAGGTGAATAATGTTCTAGAATAATAGCCATTATACTGAGACAGCTTCTTGTTCACCTTCTTTTAAATGTGACTGAAACTTTACTGTTTCATCTAATTTTACATAGAAATTTACTGTCAAGCATGTTATTATATCAGTTTTCATGTCTTACTAGAAGGAGCAGTAGCTCAGAATGTAATTGCAGGAATACAGAGCTTTTGGGGCTTCCGAGTGGGATTCATCACTCTGTCTGATGCAAGCCCATGTGGGTATCTGTTAGATATATAAGAGAATTGACCATTGTTGTTCTCCAAGTGTGTTGAGCTACCCAATTATATCAGCTGGGTATCATCCTGTGATGGGGGACATAACAAGTGACAGAGTAGAAAAGCTAAAATGGGAATGAGTAAACTAGGGGAGGGGGATGATGGGGCAACAAAGGAATGCAAAACTTGGTGTGTGTGTGTGTGTGTGTGTGTGTGTGTGTGTGTGTGTGTGTGTGTGTGTGTGTTTGTGTGTGTGTGTGTGTGTGTGTGTGTGTGTCCTATCCTGTATCATATAGTATTCGATTCTTTAGTGGTAGAGTGAACATCATACGGATCTCTACTGGTGTAGATAATCTTAACATGATCCTTTAAGGAAACTGAGCCCCGAGTGGTTTGATGTGAAATGCTGTATTCTAGAAAAAAAAAAAAAATTATTCACAACAGTGGTGACAGGAACCAGAAGTTTATAAAGTCTCCTTGCAGAAAGTCCCAAACATGCTGCCTGATGATTATAGTTTTGATGTATGATTTTCACCCATAAAAGGGTGTAATCAGTGCATTATAAGACAAAATTGTAGCCCTAATAGGCAAAAACGTAGGCCAGACAGTTGCACAGTGGGTTGTGTTGTTCCATCACACCCCCAGGGTTGGAAGTTTGAATCCGGGAAGTTTGAATCCGGGAAGTTTGAATCCGGGAAGTTTGAATCCAGGAAGTTTGAATCCGAGTTTGCATGTTATCCTGGTAGTGGAGTGGGTTTCCTCCGGGGTCTCCAGTTGCTCCCACAGTCCAAAGACATGCGTGTCAGGTGAACTGGATTCTAAACTGACTATAGGTGTGTGTGCGTGTGAGTGAATGGTATGAGTGACCTGCGGTGCACTGGCCTTGTGCCCATTGGTCCTGGGCTCTGGGAATCTACAACGGAAGTGAGGATTAAGTGGTTACAGAAAATGAGTGAGTGAGTAAGAAACTTACTTTGAGATTTATTTATTCGTAGCTTTTTTATCAACATATAAATTCACAAAAGTTGTGTAGGGTTACCTGCCATTTTTAACTGTATATATAAAGGCTGTATTTTTGTTGTAGACATAATTATTGCTGGTTCCTATCATTACCATTGTTTCTCAGAACACCCTGAAAGACTTCTCAATCATTGAGTTGTAGAGTTTTTGAGAAAATGGTATAATTAAAGGAATAGTTTAACCAATTATGACAGTGTGACCATTAGTAAATGGTAGCTATTCGCCTCACACTAAAATGGTATCAATTGAATTCTATTAGCTGGCTTTTCCATTTCAGTTGTTCAGTGTTGTGTTTACCAGAACAAACTATTCCTTTGTATGTGATTATTTCATCCAGTTTTAAGTTATTTATGATTGCAGAATTTGCTTATCTGGTTGCATGTGTTGGTTAGGTTATGGTAGGTATTCTGCTTCAGCTTTTGGTAGTCAGGCCTAGTTGAGGCACTGGTGTTAAGTAAACTCATGCAGTGGCACATGCCACCCCTCTCTTTTTTTCTCTCTCTCTCTCTCGCTTTCTATTTGCCTGTTTGTCTCTCTCTTCCTCTGACTCTCCCTTTATGTCTTTCTGTCTGAGAGGGTAGAGGCTCTCCCTCATTGATTTTGCAACCTTGCAGCGTTATTGCATCCTTTGACCTCAAGAAGGCAGCAACACAAAACGATCTGTATTTCATAAACTCCAAAGAGTTTGTTCCACTTGGTTCTCAACCCCAAAAGCTTATCTTTCTTTGCACCCGTTTGCAAAAAAAAAAACCAAACACTCTTCCTCTGATATAGGAGAATAGGCCAGAGTGGTTGGAGAAGCTTTAGAAAGATTCAGCAGAGTAGGCAGCTTGAGTCTCTTGCAGTTACATAGAGAGGAAACTGTGGCCAGGCCAGAAAGAGGAAGTTAACTCTCCTGTTTGGTGTTGTTCACTCCACCGCTTGAACGAAAGTGAGTGACGGCTGTGTTTGTCGTCACAGATTTCGCATATGGAAATGAAAGGAATTATATTGTGTGCACTACCGGACTGGAGTATCTTTGGCCACTTTATTGTGAATTGCTCGATATTTAATATATTTCAGGTTAAGACTAGTTATATTATATATAATGTGTGTGTTGGGAGTTTTCTTTAGAAGTAACACAAACGGCTATGTCATAATGGAACTATTGCAGTGTTTGTACAGTACCCCCAGAAAATAAACAAGTTATTCTTCCTCACAGGTTTGAATTAAACAGTCCCGTTTGCTTGCAGAGTCAGTAACACAGTGTGTAATATGTGAGGGTCATGTAAGAAGGTATGTTCTAATCTAGAATGTGCCCTTTGGAGGTCAAGAGTGCTTGATAAGCCAAGATTGCTGAACATATCGGAGCTGCCCAAGGACACTCGTGGAAGAAGCCTGTTGTGTTTCACAATCACACACAACTTCCTGACTGTTGGTGATTTGGTCTGAATCTAGAACGATTGCAATGCCAACGGGATATGTGTACATCACCCTCTGTTCAGCCTTCAGTGACATGAACATTCAGTTCCATCTAGTCTACACTGCAAAAAAAATAATTGGGCAATGATTGGCAAACGATTAAAACAATTAATCTGAATCATTGCATTATTTTGTTAGCGTTTATTCATCAGAATATATGAATATATACTTTCATTAATTCAGTATTAATTCAGTATTTATTTATTTGTCCAAACATAAAAATCTTTATAGAAATAAAAATGATAGAGAACTCAATATCCAATAGTCATTAGGCTACTTGCATTGTTGCCTTTGTAAACCTAATGTTTTCAGTAATAATTTGTCTGCTTACTTTTATTGTATGCCCCAACTCAAAATAATTAAACAGTCATCCAATCATTCAATGTAATAAATGTCAACCTCTCGCAGTCATTCAAACAGCTTGTGGACTGTTGATACAGTGGAGGATCTCTAGGGAACTATAGCCCTCCACTTTGCTGTGGCTTTTGTTAGTTTGCTGCTTGTTGATTTATTCGTAGGTCTCCCAGAAGCACTATCCAAAATAGCCTGCTGAGATAATAGCTTTAAAAGCCATTTAAAAGCTGCAGTTAAATTATTGGGCAAAAATCACAGACTGTTGAAAGGTCATGCGGCCCAACTTGCATGTACGAATGGTTTGAAGGGTAAAATGAGGAAAATGCATTAATAGCATAAGAAATTGTTGCCTCTATAATTCATAGCATTAATGTATAGTGTTATTTCTTAGTATAGACAAAGTTTGCAGTTTTTGTGTACGACTAACTGACTCTTCATTTGTTTTGTTCTGACTGATTATTTGGCAGAGATTTACTGCAGCTCTAATCAGACCCACCTGATTCCCACATTTAGTTGCTCCTGAAAGTTAGATAGATCAGGTGATTCAGGTGTGTCGGAAAATTAAATTAGATGTCAGAAATGTTTTGCGTTGCTCACTTATAAATTAACTTCTCTGTAGAATACTTACTTTGGGGTACAATGCAAGACCTACAAGCACAATTTTCAGCAACTTTTGAGCCATTTGCATGTACTGTAACCACAGAAATGTTTTTTTTAAAACACTATACCGTGACCCAGTAAAAAGATGGGTATGGTTCAAGGGGTCTAGAAAGTCCCTATTAAGTTTAAATTCAATCATATGATTTCTTCTGAGTTAGAGCCTAATTTGTCTCAGTGCTGTAATCAGTGGATAAAGTTTAGATGTGTATCAGCCCAATGTGAGCCGCCCAGATGTCTGCTCTGTGCAAACATTGGGTCTACATTCACTGTGAAAAGACGAGGATTCTTTTTTCCATCAGATTTCTTTATCCTATTAGCTTGATCACTGACATAACTCGAGTGTATTGATGCAGCACAGCATCAAAAGTGCATTAGCCCAGAAGGAAAGGAGGGAATTTGGGTAAGGAAGGCTTTGCAAAGTTGGTCTGACTCACTTTGCATTTTAGGTTTTCCTCCAGTGAGCCACAACCCTGTGCCATACCTTCCCCAAGACAGGCACATCAGCTTTCACAAACAGGATGTGAAAAGCCAGTGTGTGTCATTCTGCAGCCCACATGGGCCGATTCGGGAGATAACCAGATCGTGCGCTCTAGAATCAGTAGATGGATGTCAGTCTTTACCATAAGGCTTGTGACCATGGCCTTTAGAAGTGTTAAGAATTTATACTGTAAATAAAACAGTTAACTTGTTTACACAGTTAGTTACATAAATGCATTTTTGCATTGGATTTCTGTATTAATTGTTTTGGGTCTGCACTTCCAACATTTTTCTGTATTTTGATGTCAAGCAATGAACATTTGATAATCATCATTTCTGTTTTCAAATACAAAATTGACATCAGTTGAAAGTTTAGGGAGTATAACTTACAAAATGACAACAGGCTTTCATAGTTGCTGCTGGATGGGATTCTTGAACTTGGCAACTAGTAGTGATGATTCTGATCCGATCAACAGGGTTCTCAGCGCTCCTTGCATCAAAAAGCATTGACACGGTCGCACAAGGCATCGTACTGTGGCTGGTTCCATCATTCAGATACTGGTGCTAATCTCCAGTCAGCTGAACTGTGGGTTGTGTCTGCACCCTTTATTATGTCTCGGAGAGTGGATTGCAGTGGTTGTTCTCCTTGGGAAATGCGCTCTTACTGAGAAAAAACCCTGAGAAATTAAGCCAGTCAAATAAAAGTCCAAACAATGTAAACATTGAGAAGAAGACTATAATTGGGTAGATGAGCTGATTAGATAAAAATTTAGCCTTGAGGCTGTTCTATATTAACCCTCACATGCCTTCAGTGTCCCCCCTCCTTATTAATTTCTTCATTGTTGTCGTGATGTGTTGACAATAATGCCTCCTTTTATTATTTTGTGCTTCCTGTGTATCATGTAAATTTCTGAACAATTGCCACATTGTTACTTTCAGGTAGAAATCAGTAGACTATATTTTTCTCGCCTTTGGCAGGGGCACTACATCACACCATTTCTTCTGGACAAAGGGGTCCAAATGTCTTCTGTTGTGCCCCAAAGGAAGATGAGCTGCAGTGTGATCCCTGTTGCCACTGCTGGTGTCAAAACAAGCTATAAATGAAGCTCCATAAACTCACTTGAATAGCATGACGAATCGCTTGTATGTTCCCAGACTTCTTTCCCTTAATGGCTTGATTCTTCTAGAGGGCTTTAAATAGAAGCAGCCTCACATTCTATGCCACAAAGTCTGCTTAGTTCTGGGGCAAACAGAATTTTCAAGTGGATTGTGAGAGCGTCCAGGTGATTTTGATCTCACCCAGGCTGAGGGTCGATGCAGGATTTAGTGATGCTTTTCAAAGGTTTCTGAGAAAATCCCAGGAAATCTTTGACCAATTTTCTGCAATCAGCACAGTGAAGTGCACCTAGTCAGCAAGTTTGCTCATTCACTTTTTTGTTCTTGAGCCACGTTTCCTCTTTCTACTTTCTTTTTTGTGCAATTCCTTTGTGTAAATCAGGATTATCCTGCAATTAGGAGATCTCCACTGATAGAAAAGTTACCCAATCCCCCCTGTTTTCCTGTATTATATGACAGCACTTCAGTCACTTTTGTCTTCCATTCAGGAAAGAGTTGCCATCTTTGCTGGCAACATAGGAAACCCTCCGCTTCTGTGCTTAATGGCAACACACAACTCCTCTTCCACAACACACACACGTTCAACCCCACTTAAATTCTATGCATTTTTGTTTCACAAAGCAGCACATTTTAAAAACAGAATCTTTGTATTTGTGTTGTCAATCATATATTACTCGCACATGATCTGCATGGACCTGAATGTTCAGCTGATATAATATTTCTTTGTGTTTAAGCTGTTTGTTTCTAATCATAACTCACAAGTGGCAATTTTCAAATGACAGGAGCTGCCAATTTATCATATCACATATTATAGCATTTGTCTATGTTTTAAATGGGAAAGTAGTATCATACAGCAATAATCAATAGCAGCCTGGCACACCAAATTCACCACTTGGAAAAGTTGATTATGTTGATTTTAAGCTTTTAGAAAGAAAGTGGCATTTAAATTACAATTTTAGTTTTACAATATCGTTCAGCCTTAGTTTACCGTTTTAAAAACATATTTATTTAAAATAAATAGCAAATAAATTTTACATTTATGGCATTTAGCAGACGCTTTTATCCAAAGCGACATCCATTCTCTAGCTACAGTGTGCTGAAGGTAGGATTCAAACCCATAACCTCTTGGTCCAGAGGCAAATATCTCACCCACTGAGCTACCTCCACCCCCACCTCACATGGAGTTCACAATGATTTTAGCCCTGTTTTTTCTGCTCACTGACAATTGCAGACAAATGCACCTAATCAGAGGCAAATTACTATTCACTCAGGGCTAGCAAATTGACCGCTGTGAGCGAAATGTTCAAAGACATCATCTGAGAGGCTCACCAAGGTCTCTGATACTTAACAGATATCAAACATGCTTAATGTTGTGACTTCTTAAGCACTGATGTACGTCACTCTGGATAAGAGCGTCAGCTAAATGCCGTAAATGTAAATGTAAATGGCAGTGAGTGTGGTGATAAGCTACAGCCAAGAACTGAAGACACTGGGTGAGCAGAAACCAGGGAGAAGAGATTATATGCTTTGTTTTTTGCTGACATCCATTTTTGGAAGAAAGAAAGAAAACTTCAGTCTCGAATATGGTGTCACGCTGTTTACTGCATCGATCGTGTGTGTTTATGTGACAAAATGTTAAGACTAGGGATGCACCGAAATTATGTTTTGGGCCAAAACGGAAAACCAAAAACCGAAAATCGAAACCAAAACACCCAAAGAAATTATTGTTATTAAATGTTTAGAAGGATAAATCTGTTACAAAACTATAAAAATATTTATTTTGCATTCAAACAATGCACAATATAAAATAAAATATTTTAATTGCCCCCACTCATGAATTCAAGTGCATTTTACTATTTTGAATGTGCATGAACAAAGTTCTTTCAGAACAAGTGCTTTAAAACTCTTGAAACATATAACACCATTCTCCATAGACCTAAACACAAAACAAAACAAAGACTGGCACAGCCCATATCTTAACTGTAATCACTGGAGAACTTTCTTGCTTTTTCAGAAACACAGACAGAGTGGGTGTGCTTGAAGGGTCTCGCCTCTTCTGTGCTACATGGTGATTGGGATGTTTTGATTTTGTATGATAAATTAATCCTGATATTGAGAAAGTCTTTGTGGATGCACCTCCTCTAGATATTTCGGCATTGCATGCTTTACAAACGGTTTCCATGTGTGTTTCTTAGAAATATCGAAATGCACCACCCTGCAGACATGTTGACTCTAATCCAATCTGGTGTGTGCAGTCTGCAGAGACTGGTTGGAGATTTCTCCTGGATATGATATTATGCTTGTAAGGTAATGGATGGACCATGCAATGAGACATGGACTGTAGAATAGTATGTTAGCCAGTATGTTGTCCTACCTATCAAACAGCAAATCAAAACAAAAAAGCACCAAGGCACTGTTGGCAAGACAGATTCATTGTAAAGTGTAACTAAATCACAATTTTAAAAAATGCTCTGGGCCAGCAACTAAAGCTTTGCAAAGGCTTTTATTCCAGTTCATGAATATGAAGCTATTGAATGCTAGTATATTCCGGCAGCCATGTTCAGCCCAAGTTAACAGAAACACGGATGTTATTTCATTACCCACTGTGGACCCTGCCTATTGAGCCATAATGAGGCCCCCAGCAGCCTTCAGTCAATACGGCTTTTTGTGCTGCTCACCACAGCTGTTAATGAGCCCCATATTTGGCTTCATGACATCGGCTCCTTTCCCCTTGCTGCACATTTGACTTTATCAGCGCATTACCCTAACCAGCAGGGCAATGACAAGTGTAATATCACTCAGCAGGCCACTCGCTCCTGGAGCCTTTAGTATGGCGCTCAGCCTGTTTGAAACCCTGGGCAGATGATGATGTCCCATGCAGCCCAATGTACGACCTTTTCATGTAAACGTAAAGGCATGGAATTAAGTTAATGTTGCAGAATTCAAGCAATTCACTTAATCTGCGGCCGAGGTTTTTTTAAAGATGGGCCTTTTTTCTCCCTGATCTTTCTCCCTCTCTGTTTGTCTTTCTCTTCATCTTATCACACTTACTTTGTCTTTGGATCCTTCCTGATGTATATCTTTCATTGATTTGCTCTTATTTCTTATTATTTCTTATTATGTTCTCCTACACGGCTAGCCAGATGATGTGCCGCTGGTGCCAGGTATCCAACCCTGGTAGTTAGCTAGCTTGCTATCTCCTATATAAAAGCACTGACAAAAATGCAGAGCATGGTGGGGTTGCAGGAAATATAGTAGGCTATATCGGTTATTATAGCCTACACAGAATAAACATTTGTGGTGTTTGTTCTTCAGCTAGAGTTTCACAATTTTAGCCATCTCATGCTGTTTAGCTTGCTAACTAAGACGGCAGAGCACCCTGGTGTGCATTTTTGTCAGTTTCACCTGGCTTTGAAGATAGCAAAATGTGATGTGACTCCATGATGTGACATCTAACACAGAATCTGTTGCTGAAAATCATACCTTCAGTATTTTGAAATATTGTAGTACAGTAATACCCCACTTTTCGCGGGGATTACGTTACAAGAACACCTGCGTATAGTGATCATTTCATTTTAAACTCAGTTTGATGCATTACCATTAAAGAAAATATAATGGTAAACCCATATTTGCCTCTTTTAATTTAATTTACAGTAATAAAAAAAAACTGTGGAGTTTGAAGTGTGAGTGCTTTCACCAGTGATATGTGCAACTCGGAAGGTCGTGGGACAAAAGTATTGGGACACTGTAGCTAGGTGAACGGTCTCCTGGAGGAATGATATGTGCAACTCGGTTAGCAAGCTAAACAGCCAATCAGTCAATCTTTGGAGTGTCTGAGTACTTGCACTGTGGAGAAATCGTGCTTGAAGCGCGGGGGCTCAACCCTGGTATGGAATTTTTAAAAAAGTGCTTCCAGGCCGGCAACAGCATGCCCTGAGTCCCCTTGTGTGAAAACATCTAGATATTTATTGCCGCAAAAAAAGGTGGAGGATATGTTTTCGTGTTATTGTAGGGATTTCCACATGTGAGACCGAATCCGCGACTGCTGATCTACGTAAAAGTGAGGGGTTACTGTATATCGCAATGGTACCACACAATACCAGGTCGAATTGTGATGGCAAAATGATTGAGGCAGAGCATCTCCAAAAAGCCTTGCAGCAGTGTTGGCAGTGATTAGTATCTACTAAAAGTGGTCTAAGTAAAAACAACTAGTCAACTAGTGAACCAGTGACAAGATCATATTTCTACAAGGACCACAAGCATGCGTTCGGGTGATGTAAAGATTTGTTTAAAATCTTCACTGGACACTCTTTTTTTGCTTTGATTTGGGAGCATATTCACTATTTAAGAGATGTTCAACCGAAAGGGCAGAAAATGAAAAAAAAAAAAAAAAACCACCCCACCCCCAAAAAAAAAAAAAAAATAAGAAATCAAGAGTATTCTGGGTATGGGTTTTGTATTTGCCATGCAAATTAAACGAGCTGCTTCTGGTGTTTGACATTATCCACATCCTTTTTTATGCATAAGCCTTAAAGCTGATCACTATCTCCCACAGAGAGCTGGTGAACAACGCACCTGTGGCTGTTCTGGCTGAGCGGGAAGAGGAGCCTTGTGAGCTTTCGATGTATTTATGCAGCGCTGCTATCAATACCAGCCTCCTACACGCGGTCGCTCTAACCAAAGCGAGCCCACACATGTTCCCATTTGCCTCTGTGTAAATCCTGGAGCCTGTTTGTGTCTACCTGAGTGGTGCATGCAAATCCGCCTCCAGCAGTCGCTGGCCGGCCCCTGGCTCTTCGACCTTACTGCAGACTGATGGCTCTGTAGAACACTGCGTCAAACACTGCCATGATGATGCAAACTGTTAGAGGAATAGTTTGACAGAAGAGTTTTACCCCCTTACACCAAGGATAGTCATTAAAAGTGGAGCTCAAAGACTAATACTGCTAACAATTATTTTAAAACCTAACCAGAGCACTGTGCAGGCTGCACGGCTAATATAGGCTTACTCATGGGGTTTCTTATCCAATAATGTTTTACATTACATTATTTTACAAAATCAGCAAAAATGTGGATCGATTTAAGGCTTAGGGTTGGCCGACATTAGTAGTGGCTGACTTTTTATGTTTTTCTGGTTCCGCTAAAAATCTATTTCAAATGTTTCACTTGGCTAACACCTGAGATTTTCAGTTTTGAACTAATACATTATATATATTTCAGTTGCTAAACAGTAATCCTATTAATAGTAAAACATGTAATAATAATACTGATAATCAGCATTATATTGCTTTTGGCTTATCTGGTGCTGTTACATTCGTTTGTTCCAAAAAACTGTACAAATGTTATGCATGACTCATTGTGCGACAACTTTGGTGAAATGACAGTGCAAG
Source organism: Phenacogrammus interruptus (assembly GCA_037974425.1). NCBI lineage: Eukaryota > Metazoa > Chordata > Actinopteri > Characiformes > Alestidae > Phenacogrammus > Phenacogrammus interruptus. Next base: position 1,677,836 of record JBBPCW010000022.1, on the reverse strand, counting down.
AAAATGTGCTAATGGTTTTTTAATGCATTCATTTAGTCCACACGCCAGATAAAAACCTTTTGGCCAGAAAAAAAATCAGGACTAATAACAAAACCATTGAAATGTTTTTTTTTATATATACATATATATATATTGCAATATAGTATTTGGGCTAATATGCTAACTACTAGGTAGCACTACTGTCTTTTTTTCCTCTGTATGAAATACATTTGTAGATATTTTATATAAGGAGAAGGTCATGCAATGTCAGGGAAAAAATTAGCAAGTTGTTTCTTTAAGAGTACAAACTGTTTCTGTGAGTACATTGTTTGTGAGTATATTTGTTTTATGCATGTATGTATTAATTTAGTTAGTTAGTAATGTGAGAGGGCCATAGTCTGATGTGCTGTAATTCTGGGGGGTCCAGGTTTTAGATTGTCCCTGATGGAGCCAGGGCTTTAGACTTGATGTAAACAAGTGGTTTACAGTAAGTGTGCCTTTAATGCTTGGAGATTGGTTGTGGTAGGATGTTGATGATGCTTTATCCGTTTCTTTGCAGTCAAGTAGTGATCATGTCCTTAAGTTTCCTTTAGCGGGTGTGAGAGAAAAAGAGAGGGAGAGAGGAAGAGCAGAGAGTGCTATTGATTTTTATTGTATTCATCAGCTGGCTCCAATGATATTTACTCATTTGCTTTGTGCGTCTGTATGTATGAGTCTGCCTGTGTGTCTGTGATTGTGTGTCTCTGTGCGTGCGTGTGTTGAAGTCCCTTTTTTAAAGTGCTTAGTCATTGAGTTCCATCTTGTGCCATTTCTACAGAGAAGGACTACAACAGCCTTTGTGAGAGGCAGCCAATCGGACGCATGCTCTTTCGGCAGTTCTGCGATACCAGGCCGGAGCTGAGGCGCTGTGTCAAATTTTTGGATGCCGTGGTAAGCTTTTAAAAAAATTTTTTGTTTTGTTTACATGGTAGATAACGTAAATAGTTTGTTTTCCTGTCAGAGTTCCCAGAAAGCTCCAAGGATCTGGCAATTTGCTAAAATTCCATGGTGTTGCCATAGATTACTCAGTCAAGAAGTCAGAGAATCCTATCAGATTTTGAACATTAAGTTAAAATAATGGTTGTCCAGCACAAATATTCAGTGACTTAACTAGTTGTTCCTGAAGTAAGTTTGTTAAAACTGAAAAACCTTGCAGGACAGTAGTTTTATACAGAACCAACATTTAGAACCATTGTCCAGAATATTCTCTTATTCTCTTTCTAGTCAAAATGCATCGGTGTCAAACCGTAGAATAAAACATTTCTGACACGTTCCGTTGCACTTAGAAAATAACAAAAACCTGTTCACTCAAACATCTCTAATAAGATAGGGAAAATGAACAGTTGCCCCACTGTAGGCTTAAACTGAAAGTGTATAAAATTATATAACAGAAATTTCAAACTACAGCTTTCACATAAAGCACTGAGGGAGCACAGTATCTCCCGTTACTTTCCTTTTCCCTGAAGTTTTCCATAAAATTTTCTAGTATTTACCAGCCTGTGAAAACTCTACCCACACCATTACACTGGTAATGTATTACCACACGTGCTTCCCTGTGGAATGCTTAACTCTGAAATTGCTAACTGTGCAAATGTACAACTTTATTTATGATTACTTTAAACTGAAGAAGTCTACAAAAAATCATGTTTTGCTTAAACATTTACTGACATGATTGGGACAGTTGCCCAGTGGCTTCTGCTATAAGTCTGTTAGAGGTCAGCAGGTTTTCTGATTACAAGAAAGATGTTACATTATAAGATACTACAGATGCATTAGACAGAAATTGGGTTAAGATTAAAAAATAAGGAAACCTTAAACTCATGAAACAGAATAAAGCATTGAAATATCTGAGATTCAGTAACCTTGACTGTTAATAAACAGAGAGGTGTCAATCTGTGTCAGCACCATCTCAATCCCCCCCACCAACCAACCCCCCCCCCCAAACTAGGGTGACCTGGGCAGCACTTGATGGAGATTTGATGATGTCATGTTTGTGGCAGTGATTTCATCTAGTCCTTGTAGCAAATTCTACTATCTACAGTGTAGTCGAGCTGTTTGTCAATCATGGCTGGTCTTGGGCTTCCTATTCCTTTCCTATAGCACTATTCTAGAGAAACTTGCAGTTAGGTTTTTTATATCCAACAAACCATACATCCAAAGTAATAAGTGACTCTAAAAGCAACATCACAGTAACTACTTCAGAAATTAAACAAAGAATTAAGAGTACACTTTGAGATAAAGATTTGACCTAAAAAAAAGGGGTTCAGGCATAGAACTATAAAGCCAAGTAGATCAGATTTCTCTGTTGTGTTATCAAAAATAGACAAAATGAAAATATTTAGACATGGCAAGCCCATGATTCCTATCATCTTTATTGCCATTAATTTCTCTACAATGAAACATTTCTCATAAAAAATGAACTTTGTTCATATCACAACAATTTAATTATGCTGTGCTTTAACACTTCACACTGACAGACGTCAGCGATTATATATACACTACCGGTCAAAAGTTTTGAACACCCCAATGTTTCAAAATTTATTTAATTGAATTTCAAACAGTTCAGGTCCAATGAATAGCATGAAATGGTACAAAGGACAG
>JBBPCW010000022.1:1652147-1666439 GCA_037974425.1 Phenacogrammus interruptus | reverse complement strand
ATTTATGGTTTACACTATAAAAACAGGCATTGGGATCATTTTGGGGGGGCATTTTAATCTAGATTAATCTCAAGATTACAATGAGAATAATCTGGATTAAAAGAATTAATCTATGCCCACCTCTAATATATATATGAATACACACATCACTGAAAATGACTGTCAATGACTGTCAATGGACACAAATGATGAAGCAATCAAGCCACAGTGTTTGTCTGTTTCTCTTTAGGTCACATCCGGATATCAGACTTAGGCCTGGCTGTGCATGTACCAGAGGGTCAGACAATCAAAGGGCGTGTGGGCACTGTGGGCTATATGGGTAAGAAAGGCTCTTTGAGTATAATGTAATAGTATAATTTTTATGGAACTCTTGGAACTGCACTTGTTTACTTATGAAGCCTAGCATGTAGTTTCTTCTTCTTTTTCTTTCGGCTTTTCCCTTCAGGGGTTGCCACGGCGAGTCATCTGTCTCCATTTCGTCCTGTCTTCTGCATCCTCTACCCTCACACCAACTAACTTCATGTCCTCTTTCACCGCATCCATTAATCTCCTCTTTGGTCTTCCTCTCAGCCTCCTACTTGGTGGCTCCAACTTCAGCATCCTTCTACCTCTGTAACCATTGTCTGTCTTCTGGACACGTCCACACCATCTCAGTCTGGCCTGTCTGACTTTATCTCCAAAGCATCTAACATGAGCTTTCCTTCTGATGTCCTCATTCCTGATCCTATCCATTCTATTCACTCCCGATGAGAACCTCAACATCTTGAGCTCTGCAACCTCTGCCTCCTGTCTTTTCCTCATTGACACTGTCTCAAAACCATTTTGCAACATTGCAGGTGTTACTACTAGAGGTGTGAACCTTCACTGGTCTCACGATTCAATTACAATTTTCATGCCAACGAATCGATTCAACTGGCCCTGATGTGAAGTTATGTAGATGTGAATTGATGCATCTCATCAAATGTTTACATTACTTCACATCAGGGCCAGTTCTAGACAGGCATATGTAAGGGGGCAGACAGAAATGTGAAGAGGGCACATGGTGGCGACGGAGCCGGGAAAGAGGTGGTGGCAGGGCTGGGGTTGCTCTGGATAACTGTTTTTGTCATGTAATTAGATTGCACTTTGTCAGGCCTCTACCCTAAGACCAGCCCAACTTGGGTGTCTGACCTGAAGGCTGTGCTTCCGCTGGTGTAGCTCTTGGGGTCACTGAGGCATGCAAACCAATAACACTTCTCACTATTGCCAATATTTAAAAAAAAAAAAAAAAGCAATTCACCAAGTCTTGAAAAATAAAACAGAAAAATCGAATTTAAAAAATTGCCGGTCCTCCAATCAGCTCTATGCATTAGACACGTTCACAGTGGAGCTTGTGGCATTGAGAAAGATACACTTCTCTACCAGACTGAAACTGTGAGAAGAACAATGTACTAGTCCCCCACTGACTGTACAAATGTAGATGTGGTTTTAGTTGTTTTTAATTATCTCACGAGTCGCTATGATTTTGACGACAGAGATTTTGCTGGGGGTGGTGGGTGAGTGGGGGATCTTTGCCAAGTGTGTGATGCTGCGCGCAAACAGAGCACGGAGGGAAAGAACGAACAAGAGGTGAAACCCATCATCTCATTTGTGCCTTTTCCAGTGGATTTTTCAGCTGCTGTAGTAAATCTTGTCCATATTCAGTTTGTGGGTAATCTATTATTTTCTTTATCAACGTTTCTTGCTGAAATCCTTCTGTCACATATCACACCTGACGCTTTTCTCCACCCATTCCAACCTGCCTGCACACGCTTCTTCACCTCTTTTCCAGTCTCTCCATAGCTTTGGGCTGTAGACCATAAGTACTCTACCTTCTTTACTTCTGTTCCCTGCAACATCACTGATCCACTTGTGCCACTCTCATTCACACACATGCTGCAACTAATCTTCATTCCTCTCTTTTCCAGTACATATCTCCACCTCTCTAGACTTTCCTCTACCTGTGCCCTGCTCTCACTGCAGATCACGATGTCATCTGCAAACATCATAGTCCATGAAGACTCCCGTCTAACATAATCTGTCAGCCTGTCCATCACCAAAGAAAACAAGAAGGGGCTTAGAGCCAATCCTTGATGCAGTCCCACTTCAACCACTCCAGCTCTTCTGTCACTCCTACAGCACACCTCACTGCTGTCTGACAGCTCTCATACATGTCCTGCACCACTCTAACATACTTCTGTCACTCCAGACCTCCTCATGCAATACCACAGCTCCTCTTTCTTCTCCTCTCTCATGTCTTGCATGTAGTTTAATCGTGTGTAAATAATACACAAAATAATGAAACTATGAAATAAGGGATTTGAAGTTCTTTGGGATCTTTAAAGATTGTAAAATATAACGGTTTTGATTTGTGTTACAAAATATTGATCTTCACATAATTCCTAGGGATGTAACAATACGACATTACAGTTTATCAAGCTGTACATTATATTGTATCTTGTTTAACATGTTGTGTTAGGGCTGGTGTGAGATTTAAATTTTACAGCATCTTAACAAGTATTGGATGAAAGATTAATAATCAATTACATCATAATTAACTATTTATGTCAATATTATTTTTTATTACTTAATATTGCTGTGTAGGGCCACTTATTCAAGTGCAATATTGTACTCCAAACTGCCATTTGTGTGGGTATATTTTCATATTGAGATTTTTTTGGTACCAATTCTTTTAGATTTTAATTAGACTGTATATTGTATATTTCTTTATGTCTCTGTGCATCTTTGCGGTCAATTTCCTCCAGGATCAATAAAAAGTCCTAATTCTAATTCTGAATTTTTGGTGTATATGTGTTCCTGCTGTAGCCCCAGAGGTGGTGAAGAATGAACGGTACACCTTCAGTCCTGACTGGTGGGCACTAGGCTGTCTTCTATATGAGATGATTGAGGGCCAGTCTCCTTTCCAGCAACGCAAGAAGAAAATCAAGAGAGAGGAGGTGGAACGGCTCGTCAAAGATGTGGAGGAGGAGTATTCCAGCAAGTTCTCAGAAGATGCCAAGTCTCTCTGTAAAATGGTCAGCATCTCCACTACATTGCACACTTTCATGCCCCCATTAAGCACTTTATGCCTGTTGTACTCACAATGCTGATTTAGTCAAAAGTTTCAGAATCACTTTGTGCTTTCCTGATCTCCCTATTCCTCATTTTAGGAATGAAATCATAAAGCACTCCAAGCATGTTTAGTGTGTGATTGTCGGGCCCTCATGCTGGCTCAATGCTGATTATTGTGACCTCAAAATATCAGGACTGGCAGCTAATCAGCTAGCTAGGGGTACTTTTATTTAAATCAAGACTGAGAGAGACTGTAGTTTCTAGAAATACATCTCGAGCAGAGAGTGGGCCCTGTGATGCACACCACTATTCATTTGTACTGCGATTAATCAGAATGAACAGTGTTTTGTGTGTCCTTTGAGGAAAGTTTGTGTACAATTTGATCTTTGACCTCACAGCTGCTGGCCAAAGACCCCAATGAGAGACTTGGCTGTCAGGGAGGAGCCTCGGAGGTGAAGGCTCATGCCATCTTACGCTCCATCAACTTTAAGCGGTTGGAGGCAGGCATGCTGGAAGCCCCTTTCATTCCTGATGTAAGTCTCTTCTGCATAGCATAGTCACTTAGTTTCACGTTACACTATTCCTTTTACCAGCCACCATTACCTCCCTAGCTCTTCAAACTTGTTAGAATGGGTTAAACACAAATTGGGGTCAAATAAGTATTTTATATACATAATATACTGTGCAACACTTGTGCTGTGTAACTGTGTAGCAGTCTGCATAATGTTTGTGTGCATTTCTGTTGGCAGCCTCAAGCCATTTACTGTAAGGATGTTCTGGACATCGAGCAGTTCTCCACTGTGAAGGGGGTGGAGCTGGAGCCCAAAGACGACTCCTTCTACAGCAAAGTGTCAACAGGCAGCGTGCCCATCCCTTGGCAAAATGAGGTCCGTACTACAATCCACTCATTACTTGCTATACAGTTTCAAATGGAAATTCTTTAAACAAGGCCAAAGGAATAAATTACTTTTTTTTTCCTTTTCTCTCCATAGCCCCAAAATAATTAAGACAATAATAAATGTACCAGGTGTATGTAATGTAGTTGTGTTAGTTTATTATTGTAGTATTTAATGACATATATATTACTCTACATCATCCTATTTTACAGTTAATACAGTCACATGTAAATATACTCTATTATAAGACTGTGGGACTTATTTTAAGTGTGGGGCAGCTGGTGTCCTGGTGGTTAGGGAGATCAGAAGGTTGTAGGTTCAAATCCCAGCACTGCTACAGACACACCATTGAGGTTCCCTTGAGCAAGGTACCATCCCCACACATTGCTCCCTGGTCGCCCCTTGTTCCTGGCTGCCCCAGTGTAGAACAGAATTTCATGCTGCTCACTTTGTGTGCTGTGGTGTGGTATGTACACACCATCATCCATCATTAACTAATGCAAATCAACAAGGCTAAATCAGACAGAATTTTTAAATATTTTTATTTTAAATACATCTCACAAACTATACAATAAGGTGACAAAAGTAAACATCAGAGTGAACAGAAATAAACAGTTTCTCTGATCATCAACATATGATTAACCTAATAATGGGAAATTATGTTCACGATTCAAGATTCTTTATTTGTCACATGCATAGTCGTACAGGTACAACACGCAGTGAAGTGTATCCTGAACCGCTCCTTTTGACTGTGCAGACACTATAGACAATAAATACATTTTAAATTAAAAAATATCTGGAATTGCACATTATGTTTAATTTAATGGTTATATAACAGTGCTTTATGACCATCAGTGAAGAGTGTAAGAGGTCATGAGTTCGAATCTTACCTTCAGCACCACCACTGGGTCCCTGAGCAAGACCCTTAACCCTGAGTTGCTCCAGGGAGAGACTGCCCCCTGTAGGTACAGAATGGAAGTCGCTTTGGATAAAAGCGTCTGATAAATGCCGTAAATGTAAATGTGAAGACTTGGCTAAATGAATTGCCTTTAGCGCTAAGTTAGTAAAGTTAGAAGCCTTTCAACTAAAGAGTCACATATCAAGTTCAAATAAACAAACATTACTCAACAAGCCCTTTTTTAAATTAGGTATTTTATTATCATATGATTTATGATGTTTTCTACTTCCGTTCATTGTTTAATAGATTTATACTGTGGAGTTTTACTTTTTTTTAGCCTTGTTGTGGAGAGGCATGTGTCCCTTTATCCACTCATCATGCCCCCGGATAAAACTTTATCTGTTTCCAGAAAACAGACTATTGTTTAACTCTAAATTAGAGTATTTCAGTCGTAACTTAAGAAATGCCCAAGTGTTTATCACGGAACAAGCTCTAAAACAAAGTAATAAGCTCTAATACCTACCAGTTTGCACCTAATTTCACCTCATCTCCATCTAAATACACAGAATGTGTACAAATACAAAGATGGGCCTTATAGATTTTCCAGGCCAAAAATCCCACTAGGATGGGCTCACACACCCATACATAGTACTTTCGTTTGTTTGGAGTAGTAGGACAGATGTTAGGAGAAGCTGTAAAGATAATACTGGGCTATAAAATAAGAGTAAAAGCCCATTTTCATCAAGGAGGCAGTTAAGTCAACTGTGGCTGTGCCAACAGATATTAAAAAAAAACTTTAACAATTTTACAGTCACTGGGTTATTATTTTGTATTTGAGAAAAGTACATGCACTATGAATGGCCTTTTTATCGTGTCAGAAAGAAGTCTTAGCTATTGCCCTCTATACCCTTTAATGATGACTTTCCACTGTTTGGTTCCTAAGATATGAAAAGGAAGACCATAATCATATTGTATCATAATATGTGTACCAAAAGTTTTGTCCTGTGTCTGACCCCTCTCAGATGATTGAGTCAGAGTGTTTTAAGGAGCTTAACGTACTGAACCTGGATGGCACTCTACCCCCAGACCTGGACTGGAGAGGCCAGCCCTCTCCCCCACCCAAACAGGGCCTGCTGCAGAGACTCTTTGGGAGACAGGTTTGTAATTGTTCATGCTACACTTTATAATCTGTGTGATGAAAGGACATTTTCATAGCATGAAAATCAGGCAATAAAACATCATAAAACATCAGAAGTATTGTGATATTCAATACTAACAACAACAACAGTGTGATAAGGGTGAACCAATATCCATATTAAATGCTCAGCCATTAGATTTCCATGTTGTTAACACACATGTCCACCATTAATTGAATTCTTATAAAGTCAGCTTGTACAATAATGGAAGTGATCCAAATTCCCAGGCACTTTTGTGATGGAACCATCTTACCAATAGCCATTTAAAATTAATTTACAATAGATTATATTTTAAGCTTTTATTTTTTGTGTTATTTACTTGTTTTTCTTCTGTGACGTTCTTTTTGTCTGTAAGTATAATTATTTACAAAAGTCTTTGCTGTCTTTGCTAAAGGACAAAAGCAGTGAAATGACTGCTGTGTTACTTCAGAGTTAAAAGTTATGGGAAAGGGCAGAATAAGTGCAGTTTTAAGCACAGCAGATGTATTGTGACAATGTTATGCCATTTGTGCTGCAGTTGTAAAATTGCATTTTTTTATTAATGTAGCTATTTTAATTAGATATAAGTCTGAAGTATTTCACAGTGCATTACTATAAACTGGTGAGGAATGCACACATTATATGCCTGTCTAAATGTGTTTGGGCTTACTTCCTTGACAGTCATCTGTATAAAATGAGGCAGGAATATCAGAATCTGTTACTTTATGTCTTCTTTCCTTGGCTTAAGTTGTGACTAAAAAGGCACAGTGTCATGTCAAGATCAGGATAGAATATGCAAAAATGTTCATTTCGAAGTTGTCAGAGGCAACATTGAAGTTAAAGTTCCACAAATTGCATAATAATAACACTACAGCTGGCACATTACACAATACTAGAAGATGGTCATCATCTTCTAGTATTGTGAACAGGACATAATAATGGGCAGTGACATTATCTGTGGCTGTTTTGTTCTAACACAAGTCCTGTCAGTATCATGCATAAACTGTATCATGACATGTCAAGGGGGCTTATTGCCCCTTCACAAATCAGAAAAAAGTCCACTGGTGGCTAACATGCTGATAAAATGTGTATACACTAGGGCTGTATTGATTTGATACTCAGGTTTTATATTGTTTTGATGACAGCCAAAACCACTGTATTGGAAATAAGCAACATGCCATAATGTGAAATTGCCCCTACACCTTACGTAATGCCCTATGTAGGTATTAAAATGCAGGCTTCTGCAACCAAATTGGGCTCTGTTTGTGTGTAGAAATTCATAATTTAGGAAATAGTGAGTCAGCTTAGTTGTTGAAGAAAGTATTGGTCAGTCTCAGACATGAAAAGTGGTATCTTACCATCTTACAGGATGCTTAAAAGTAAATGTTTTATTGTTTGCCATGATTTCAATGGGCAACACTTATAATGTGAACACTATTTTTAACAAATCATACCGTCTCTTTGTATTTTTAGTAAGTAATTGACATCATTTACTCGAATATTCATTAATTTAAGCATCTCTGTTCTGCTCCTCAGGACTGCTGTGGAAACTGCAGTGACAGTGATGAGGAGCCCACGCGGCTGTGAGGGGCTGTGGCCAAGCCAGGCTCTTCCCCATCCAACTGAGGATCTCATTTGTTTACAACTTTTGCACATTTGTATTTTTAAAATAGCTCTATATAAACATTGGAATGTATATTTTCACTATATAGCCATGCAGTCTATGTGTTATTTAAAGTCGACGAATCTAAAAGACAGCAAAAAGGGTCACAGTTACCGTCCATCATTTGCAAAATACTGCAGTGGCAGGTAAGTCAACACTGTTCAAGACTCAAAGCCTGACTGACCCAAACAGCCCTCTCCATGTTATCAGCCTGTGTCGTAGTCTCCTTGCGGCTCTTCAATTTCTTTTTCTTCATTTTTCTTATGTGTTTTTGTTTTTATTTACTTAACTGATTCTCATATATGTACAGTGCGTGCTCAGATGTTTTGTTTTAAACAAGGGCGAAAGAAGGATTAGGTATGTTCACAAATATTTTTATATTTATATTTTTGATTTTATTTTTCTTGATAATCTTGACAATCAAATGACGCCATTTGTACAAAAAAACATCGATGAACGCATGTGTCTGAGCGTTTCAAATTGCAGAGACATTATGTGATGGAAGGACACGGATGGATTTTTTTTTTCTTCTTGGCGTACAGTTTTGGCCTCAAATGTGTGCGTAGGGTCGTTTTAGGCTAGAGACACCTAGTAAACCAAATAGGCGTTATTTAAAGATTCAAAGTTCATATTATATTATGTTAACAGCTGCATGTTGTAAATATACGACACTCATCTGTAAAGCCCCTAGTGTGTCTTCCGGCAAGTTTTTTATGGATATATGAAGAAAGAAAGAAAAATCCAGATTTAGCATTCAAAGTGGCCTATATGTGCATGATGAATCTATGTATAACCCATGTTGCATATGTAATGCATTTATCACTCATCATTTGTAAGACTTGATGTGATTTAATTTTTTTTTTTTTAACCAGTCTGTCACCACCACTGATGACTACGTACATGGCAACCTGTTCATTATCATCCTAATGCATTATAGATGAGATCTTGTGGCTATGATTAGATTTATCATGCATAAGGTTGAAAGGTTTGTTGCTGCTTTTCCACGTTTTTGTGAACGAATTGAAATCCACAAAAAACACAGATAAAGATACCCTTTTACATGCATTGCCTACAGTCAGGTTAAGTGGCTAGTCTCTAGGCTTTAACTCTGATTTGACTACTTGATGCACTTAAGACCAAACCACTTTAATTTTGTCCTCCATCTTCATGGAAGGTGCCTTTGATGTTTTAAGGTACTCCTGTAAATGTAATTTAGCCTTTTTATACGGAAATCATGACAAACTTCGTGTTGCCATTTGAGTTGACTTTGCTCTTTGCACATACGCCCTCTTCCTTCGCTGTTGTTTTACCTCATCTGTGTCCTTTGGATGTTCATATTTGATTGAAGACTTTTGTGAGCCCTTTTTTGTTTTTGTTAGGTTTTCTTTTTTGTTGTTTGTTTGTTTTTTTCCCTCAAGTTTTTGGACAAGTTATCATGTTCCTAGACACAAGAGAGATGTCTTTGAGTCCCAGGAGGCCTGACTTGAAACTCTCAATTACTCTTCAGCCTAACTATCCATCAAATTCTGAGAACGCTTTGAAGGAAGCCCCCTAGGAGGAACAGGCCTTTACCTCAAAGGAGGCGACTTCCTGTGAATCAGCTTCATCTCTCCTCATCCTGCAGCCTATCATTGCCGCGCTTCTCCAATACACTCAAGTACATTCCAGTCTCTACCGTACTGTACAATTGTAAAATGTATTCAGAGTTTTGTTTTCGTTTTTATTTAGCAATAATGGAATTTTTTAAACCTATCTACCGCATACATGTGTAAAAAGCAAACGACACCACAGAAACTAGAGCAAGACTGAACTTCATTTGAATCTTGTTCATCTGTCCCTGAGCCAGGCTTTAACACTGTGAAGGAGGAGATTTGCTAATTTCTGTCACAGTTGTATATTATTATTTTATTCTTCCTCTTGCGCAATGCACTGATTGTTTTTGTTGTGTACATATTAAGCGTTCTCCGAATGTGCAGTTACCTAAATGCTGTGTATACGTGTGTATGAGTGAGGGTGTGTGTGTGTGTGTGTGTGTGTGTGTGTGTGTGTGTGTGTGTGTGTGTGTGTGTGTGTGTGAGCGTGCAAGCAAATGTGTGCGTGCTTATGTTTGCACTGCATGTGCACATATTGTTCATCATAACCACTAGTTGATGCCATTATGTTACGCTCCTGTATAAGTAAAAATGTTACCATGCTACTGCTGAGGGAGCTTTGGGTAGATTTTTTTGGTCGTTTTTTTTGCTTTTTGGGGGGTTTTTTTGTTTGTTTGTTTGTTTTTTGCTTTTTTAAAGGTTGGAAATGTGGTTACTGGTCATCATTTCACTTCTCTTCTACCTATTTCATTTTTACCTCATTGGGAGTGGGGGGAGCTGAGTGCAACCAATGGAAAAAAGTGCTGAAAATAAAGACTACTCCTTAAATCAGTACTTAAATGACATTATAGTGCTCATTTGAGTAGTCCTGAATACAATATACTGCCTATGGTGACGTGTCCTTAATGTGTGACCTTAATTCAGCACAGCTTCAGGCTGAACAGTATTAATTTCCTGGATTGGAAACTTAAAGGCACAATAAAGAAGTGACATGATATGAAATCTGTTGCCAATTCACTGCCTCCGCAAAGTGGAGGAGAAATAGCTGCTGGACATGGAGCCCTCTACTACATCATGAACCTAATTCACTGCCCCATCTGAATGGCAGATAATTCACTATATTTCATACAGTTTGACAAACATTTATTTAAAGACAGGAGGTTTTATCAGGGACATAAAGTTCATGTGATGGAAATCATTGATTTGTTTCTTACAGGCTTAACCATATGTCTCATTTATATTTGATTGTTAGTTTATATTTTACCAAAGAGATGAACCAAATTATACTGTTCTGCAGTACTTTGAATTGTTTTGGCCTTGCTGACAACCAATATCCGATTTAAAGCTCCAGTGTTTTCCCCCCATGCCGTTGTAAGTATCACAGACCGCCTTATCCATGCATTGTTTGCGCAGTTAACAAAAAAAAGAGACAATAAAGTTGGTAATGTTATGAAATGGGAATGAATCCCTGTTCAAATGAATCCTTGTTCAATGAGTGCCAAAAGACGGAAATAGGGATGATGACAATGATGACGAAGGTGATCATGCTGAGTAAATGGGATTTCTAATGTCAGTACCCCCCTCCACACAATCTCTCCCTCTCTCTCGCCCTCCTCCTCCTGTTCTCTGACCTGTCCTCTATACGTGCCTGTCAAGACAATGTTCATGGCCACTTGCGTGGGCCCTCTGTAAAACATCAACTTTAAATACAGAACACCCCTTCTTTTGATTGGCTGTTGGTTTTATTTTATTTTCTACTTCTATTTTCAATACATTTTTGGTTTGGTTAGTCCCGCATGCCTCTTCAGCTCACTAACTCTTTTGGGAAAATTTCTCAGAAGAACTTGCAAGTCGGCCTCTCACCAGATCTAATTTCAGACCTTTTCTTTGAGATACCTGCTGTTTTAGTGTTTTTCTGAGCTGTTGTTCTTTGAGTTGGCTGAGAGTTGCTGGAGGCTAAGAGAAATGTAAGAAATAGTGAGTCAATACCTCTAGGGGTGAGTCAGTCTGACTGGTATGTTGAGGCAAAAACAAATATCTGATTGCATGGTATGAAGGCTCTAAATACAGAACACCCTTACGCAGCTCTGATTTTCGGGAGACTTCAGTGATGGAAATAGTTTAGGGAACAAAACAAAAAACACATTTTTTTTTATTTTAAATGATCATACAAGACATCCAAAGTAGTTAAACAAGTGAGGGAAGATTATGTGCATTAATTACCATAGTGTAAATGGTAGGGGTCTAATGATTAGGTTCGATAGATGATTCAGGGCTCACAGTTTGATACACTCACAATATATTCAACAAAAAAGGCTGAAAACAATTCAGCTTTCTTTCAGTATTTAGAATGAAGAATTCTAAATAGTGGCACAATTTACCACTGAAATTAGTAGGAGAGGGCGAGCGGTGTGTGAGATGATTTTGCTGGACAACACTTGCTGCACAGGCAAACAGTTTGCACAATGTTAACTTGTGCATATAAACTTCCGTTATGTGATAGCAACAGCGGCCTTTTAAGCGGTAGTTGAGTTGTAAAAACAAATCGGGGGATGCTGGATTTTATTGTTTATCGCACATATTTTGAGCTGATGACAGTGCAAATAGTGGGAGACCAGCTGTGGACTCTTTTTATTGTTGTTCAAGCCAAAACATGACTGATATTTCTGACTCTCGACTTACCTGAAATTTTTTGCCCTTTTAAATCTGAAGTGTCCATGCCACTTGGCCATAAAGTTAAAATCACAACACCACTGTTTCCTGCTATGCCGTTTACTGACGTCAATTTTTGAAAAAAGGTGGGTCATTATTCGCGCATGCACAGAATTTTACTTAATAGGGCTATGCACAAAGCCCCCCGAAATGTTGAAATGGTAATATTATTAAAAATGCACAAGGGATAGAATGGGGGATGTTTATTTTAGAAGGGGGGTGGGGGGTGATTGTGGCTGTTTTTATTCCGGGGGGTGCCATCCCTCCTCATACCCTCTTAGCTCGAGTACTGTTTTAAGTGCTAAAGAAGCAAAGTTCGGACACCAAATTTGGAATGGCTGCTAAGCAAATGACAGTACAGTGGCTCACACACATCAGGGTCTGCTGGATGGGGTCTAACTGTCAGGGTACCCTGGGGTCATTTTGACCTTCTTCCACAGTCATCCGAATTACGACGCGTCTTCTTGGCGCCAGCGTCCATCAGCCACAGACCATCCTTGCTGTCTCACTTTCTCACGCCTCGCTCTCTGTGGCAGTCCTCCCCTCTGTTGCCCGGCAACGCTCTTCTTTAAGAGGGCCTAAAAGAAATAAATAACGCCGCAAATAGACTCTTCTTGGATCTTTTTAACATGGAGAGGGGAACGAGAGCGTGTCCGTCAGACGCTGCATCTGTCTTAAAGAGTTTGCAAAGGCCCAAAGAGAAAAGGCATTGTTTATCAAGAAAGTTTGAGTAAAAGAAAGGCAACCCACCAAGGGTGGTGGAGCAGTCATTTGTTTTATTGATCGCAAGGTGACAGAGTTAGAAAGCTCCCCCTGCTCGGTTTATGTTATTAAATTTGAAGCCATTAAGATCCTGATTAGATTCATTCTAATGAGTCTTGTTTAGGGGAAAAGGGCCTAAGCAGGTCCTGTGTGTTTGATTTGGACTGAAGTGAAATTAATGAAATAGTTCACCTTCATCCTGAGCATCCAGAATCACACACTGCTGTAAAGGCATTCAGGGTTTATGGGTTTTTTTTTTTTTACATTATGTTTTGTCTTAATGATATCATGACCTTAATTCTAAGCAAAAGAGACACATAAAAAGAGCCTTTTTAAATGTAGCCTACAGGTATGTGCAAAATTATGAACACTGCCTGTCAATTGACATGTTTTATTGATTTTTGTACACTGTATAAAAAATGTACAAACATTCAGGGTACAAATGTCAGTGTAACTAAACATCTTCAGTACCTTTAGCTGGGAAACATAATTGTTCCATATTCTGTTACAATTCTGTTTATTTATTTTTTAGTTTTTTAAAACTGCATTCACTCCATGCACCTTGTCTTGTCTCTGTGCTTTTTATATTAGATTTAGCTATGAAAGGACACAGAAATGTCCTTTCCCTGGCAAAGTGAATGTAGTGAAAATTAATTTAAAGTATGTAATTGGACCACGTCATACTTTTTTTGTGGGTACATTTATGTTGTTTGTATCTTGGGGGACTTAATTGTCCCAAGAGAATGAAACTGAAAAATGAATGAACATTTCTCTATAGGAACTAAACTTAAACATGGCAATTTATTTTCACAGAAGTGCATGATTTGGCTGAGGGTAACATACTGGACTGGCCACTGTTTGCATAGGCAAAATAAACAATAATTGTGCTTTAAAAAGAGCATTAAAAGGTTTGTTTTAGAGGATTCAGAGTTTGACTTGCCTGAAATTATCAGCTTATGCTGTATTATTGAAGTAGCAGGGTAAAAAAAGTATTCTGTCTGTAGTCCCTTGTGCTTTCCAAGGGTCTAAAGCATCAGTCTCATTTCAGGCACGATGCCAGTGGCAGTGAGGCAGATGTGCTTTCTGCCTAGTGTTCCATTCAAAAACATGAGAGACAAATTATGACTTGTCCTCAAACAATTCTGGATTTGGCAGTGGCAAATTTTTACAGGCAGCAGAGCCACCAAGGAAGAGGCTGATAAGCAATCTCATTTTAACAAGAGAATCAAACGCCGGTTGGTGATTTCAAATAACGGCAGCTCAGTTGCAGGCTTTAGTCACTTGAGTCACAGGAACAGTTTTGTTGAAATGTAGATGAGGTTGAGCTGACGCGTCCAAACATTATCTGAAAATAGTGCAGCTCAGGGACGATGGAGGACGGCACACACGCTGCCCATGACGCATGACCAAGAACTCAAAAGAGTTCTCGCTTTCACACACACACACACACACACACACACACACACACACACACACACACACACACACACACACACACACACAC